>VZZY01001771.1:6472-52994 GCA_013400335.1 Eurystomus gularis
GACACCCCCCGCTTCCCAGAGCCACCCACCTCCCCCCAGCAGCCCCGGGCCTCGCTGGCCACCCCCCGCAGCCTCTTGTCGCCCACCGCTCCCGGGGGAAACGCGTCCTGGCGCTGGCTGAAAACAGACCCCCTGACGACACCACCGAGTCACGGCACTGGCCGTGGTGCCATTCGGTGCTCCGCTCAACACTGACTGCCCACACCGGGGAGGCTTAACCCCAGCAAGGGAGAACCAGCCTTTGCGAAAAAGCCTGGGTTTTTTTTCTCGATTCCTTCTGCTTGGTCTAGCAAGAAATTAGACTGATTTTTACTGGACAGGAAAAAATAGTTACTGGCAGGTTTGTCACAAGTATGTTTTCTTCCAGCTAACACCACCCATCAGAGAGTTACGTTTGGAGTAGGAGGTTCTGTTTGTCTCTTGAATGCGTCTCTGTCTTTGGGAAGGAGGAAGGTGGACAGCACTGGTGAGCTAACATTCCTTGTTTGGATCAACATAAATCTGCAAATCGATCAGAACAGAAAAACATCCTGGTTTTGGATTTTTTTTTTTCAAGTGGAAGTATAAGCACCAACTCAAATTTGGTAGTGTCTCTTTTCAATAGTATTGACACTATTTTGGGAACGGATTTTATCTTTTTTTTACCCAGTTGTTCTTTATGTATTCCTTCAAACAATGTGGACACAAGCACTACAAAACACTGCATAGACACACTTCTGGCAATTTTGTGGCTATTTGCCTAGCTGTGTGAGCTCTCTGTGCACACTTCTGTTCTTAATGAAGGCATGAGCATCACGGATTCAGTGAGAGGGACCTTGAAACTTGCTTCCATGTTTGGTTACCATGTTGATACGTCATTTTCTTCTGTGGGGCTCTGCAGCAAAATATTATCCCTGAGTAGCTGAATCAGTGATAGAGGAAACACTCAAACTACAAAACAAATAAATTACTGTCTTATGTCAGAAAGCTACTGTAAGCTACCAAAACACAAACAGCTATTGGACTATCTCCTCTGTAAGCCCTGCCTGATTTTGTTATTTGGGATTTAGTTTTGCCACCAGAAAAGAGTTTTGTGATCCATAGATGGCCCAATGGTTTGGTCCTGTGGTTTGTACTATGGAAACTGTGATAAACCACAGCATCAGGGAAATGTACTGTCTAGATCTAGGGTTTTTCTTTTTTTTTCTTTTCTTTTTTTTTTTTTTTTAAAGATGCCTTCATATAAAAAGATTTAGCTGACTACAGAGAAAGATGTAAATGCAGAATCTAGGACATATTCTCCAGCTGACAAACTGTAGCACAGCTCTAGCTTGATTTTGTGGCATCTGTGTAGCAAAACAACTTGGAATCTAAGTAATAATCCTCATGCCCTGACCACTTAGCGGTACAGTGCTGAATGCTGAGCAAATCTCTTTAGCTCCCTTACACATTTAAGGATTGGGCTCATAGGCCTGTGGGACAGCAGGAGAAAAGCTAGCGAATTTGAGACATTTTTAATATATAAATTCAAAAGGTAAAAGCTACAGTGCATGTTGTTCATGGGCTTTGCAATTCTGCAGTTGCAGGGAAATGTCACCTTCAGAGTGTCTGAAGAAGGCTGTAACACGCTGAGATATAAGCAATGCTTAACATGTCAGGCAGGTGCCAGGCATCTTCCACAATCAATGACTATGTTACTGAATTACATAAACTTCACACTAAGTGGGTCTTTAATTAAATCCAGTCCTCAAGTGTATATAGGTATTGTTAACAAAAATTCTTCTGCTTGATCTGTAATACATCTGCCAGATTGAACTGCAGAATTAGTCACATTGTGCTAGTTTTTTCTATTTTGATCATGAGTGCAGCGGTTGTGTTTAGCTGCTGAAAGTTACTGACATTCTCATTACCGTTTGGCTGTATATAAAGACATGCTGAGAATCTGCACTTTCAGTTTTATCTTGTAGTAAAGTATCCTTAGTGACTGCTGTGTCTCTATAGCTATGTATTTTTATCTCCACAGGGAACAAAGGAGAAAGATTTCTTACTTACAGTCAACTCATATTCTCAAGGGTGTGAATTATTCCAAATGGGGTTGAGGGCTCAGAGGCAGTGCAATTTAGTGCGTTATTTCAACATATAACAGTCTTGGAATATGAAACTTTGATTTACCTGAGCCCACGGACATCAAGGACTAATTACTTTTCTTCAGTTTTCATTCAGACCTATTGTCAGCTGCTTGCAAAATGAGCTTTGCTAGCTGAGAGTTTAGTAAATATTTCTGAATTTTTCACTGGGTTGCTGTGCCTGTCCTACCTTTAAGTAAGGAACACAGGGAGGTGGTCAAGACATATTTTAAAAGCTGATCTGCAAAGAATTTGTCTTTAACTAGTTTTGTCTTGCTTTTTTAAAGCCTATTAAGTTTAAAAAAAAAAACCAAACCAAACCATTAGGAATTTTCTTTCCCTCTAGCCCACTCTCCTTTGTAGGTATCTTGAAAATTCATTGTTAGCAATGCAAATCCAATCTTCCCAAGCTAGCTGGGAGACTCCTGAGGATACGAGGAGTCTGTATACTGTTAGTCCCGCTATTGCACAGCCCAAGCAACCATCTAATATGCTTTAGATAATCACACTATAAACCCCAAACATTTTGGGGTTTGTCTATTAATTTTATCAGTTCCTGTGATTATATTTTCAAGCCTACTGCAAAAAGATAAGATCTTTCTTTTACCTGATCCCATAAGACCAGAAGCTGGGACTATCAAAAACATAGTAAACAGGCTGGCCATACCGAAGTACTTAAAAGTTCATCAAAATGGTGGAGCAATTGTTTGACTCTAACCACAGCATTCTTTCTGCAGAGCATTAATGAAATGCTAAAAGTAAGTATTTTGCTGAAAACTAAAATAATATTTTCAAATCTTCCATCAGTTTCTTCCCAAATGTTGAACTTTTAGTTCCCTGCCTCTTGGCCAGTCATAATTTCCCCATTTTCCAGGCTTCACACAGCCTTCCAAAATAATGGAGATGTGCACTCTGAAAAGTCATTGCAAAGTACCTTATTTTCCAACTTTACCTGGTGTCTCTTAAACATAAAAAATAAGTCTAACCAATGGATTTGTCTTTTGCTATTTGTCATTAAAACCCCTTTTGCAGTGGCTGGGTGGTGTAAACATGGAGATGCAGCTGAGATCTGAGGCTTTGGTCATACCCCACTGTTAGCTAAGGAGAAGCATAGGTTTGTGTGTTGCAGAAGGAATAGTACAGGAGAGAAAAAAGCACAAGCTGAAGTTTTCATTTCTGTCTAGCTTGCAGTCCAGTTTTGCATATGGATTATTTTTTGCTTTCTTTTTTAATAAATTTGTTTGAAAGCATATATTATAGCTGTAGGGCATGCTGCCCAAGCTAACAGCTCAGCAAAACTAACTAGCAGTTCTACAGGCAGAGTAAAGGGCCAAGGGATGAATTTTGAGTCTGAATCAAGGCTAAAAGTGTGGGGGAGAATGTAGTACATCTGATTGAAGGCATTCAGTGTTTCTGTGTGACTGATTATGAGATGGTGTTTGGCATTTGGATTTATTTAACATCTTGCAGTTTTTATGCACAGTAGTCTACCTGATAAGAACCATTATCCAGCTAACTTGTTTGCAAATTTACACCAGTAAAATAAGATTCGGTAAAATGTTGAGCTCGTATTACGTGTGCAGTATCTGTCTATGTAACCTGTGCCTTGTACAGTTCACGTTTCCTGCTGAAATGTTTGTGCTGAGTTAATCAGGTACTGTTAATTCTTCCCTACATTTCTAAGACATGATGTATTCTCTCTCTGTGCTCCACTTTGGCTTTAGTGGTGTTTCTGACTCATGCCTTATGACCTAAAGTATATTCTTTTTACCGTTTAGGACATAGTTAGATGCCCTGTTTTATTGGTAAGACTTTTTTCTGTTTAAGTAATTTCAGGGGTTGCTTGTATTGTGATCAGGTCTGTAGATGCAGTGGCAGTTAACATCTCCTTTAGTAAACCAAGACTAATCAGGCAACCAAATCTGGTGTTAGATGTGTACAAATATTTTAATCCTCAGTCACAAAGTTTTCTATGCAAGAATCTCTGAATCGAGAATTCTGTTATACAAACACTCCAATTGCTCTTAGCTGTCATAAAATAATAGATAAGCAAGTAGACACCGTGTGGTTAGGAAAGCGCTACCTTCATACTCTGCTGGTTTCCAAAAGCCCATGACCTTGGACTTAAGATATAGTGGGTTTATTTTTAACATAAGAACACAGATGCTTTCTGTAAATAGAGTAATGAAAGAGTTTTGCCTTGTAATTCATCAGAGTCAGCAAAAGGTGAATAAATGGAACAATAAGTGTGTTTTAGTATCAAATATTTTAAGACAAGCCCAGCAAAATCAGAGTGTCTTGCCACAATATGTTTTAAAATAACTTCAAATTTATAATTTGGCAATGTTGGCATTCTTGTGATTTAAATAATGCGTATATGATCTCATCAAACAGAATGAGATATTTCATAGTACAGACATAGCTTATGTAGCTTTAAGCAACAAAGCGGGCATAGAATCACGGAACTGTTTAGGTTGGAAAAGACCTTGAAGATTATTGCGTTCAACTGTTAACATGTTATGCTACAAGCGTATCACAATATGGTTTAGAATGAAACTGTTTCTACCTGAGGAGAACTCTGCTATTTCTGATTTATCCTTTTCTTGTTAGAAAACTTCACTTTAGCAGATTAAAAAAAAAAAAATTAGTAGTAAAGCATGTTAAACTTGTGTCATATTGCATTTTAAACTTCTTATGTATGCAGCGTTTCCTTCAAAAGCTTTCATAAGACTACTTACAACGAACAATCCTGTCTAGAAATATGGCTTGAGTAATCTTTCTTTATCAACAAGTATAGTCTTCTCCTGGTGGAAGAGGCACTGTGATTCTGGAGATCCTGTCTGCAGGGTGATAACAGACTCCTCACTGACTGCAACCTTTAAGAATATCTCTTGAAAGTAGAGTAACCTGGACTTGTTTCTCATGCTGCTTTATTACATTATGGCTCTTCATATTTCCATTTAGCTTGGTTAGGTATATATAGGTTATTACTCGATAGTGCCACTGTCTTTTGTAAAATTAATTCCGCTGAAGCTGTTTTTCTTGGCTGTAAGCCACTGAGGGTGCTCAAAGTGTGGAAAAGACCATGGGTTTGGCACTCTATTTGGGTGTGCATGCTTTTTTTTCTGTGCATGAAAGCAGTTTGGGATGATTTCTGATGCTGAACAACCATTTAGTGGCATCCCATTTCAGGGGCAGGGATAGCTTTTGATTCCCTCATTGCTTTCCTGCAGGGGTTGAGTAATCAACAGAAGCAGCTGCTGTGCATGGAGGGAGGATACAGCTAATCTGCTGCCTTTGCTGTGCCTGCTGATGCTGCAGTGCAAGCTGTCACGTGTGCTACAACGACTTCTCACATGCTGCTCTGGGGATTTTTTTTGGGACAGCCTGTGATGGCTGCTATCAAGCATATTAGGGCATGTGTTTGTTTTCAAGTTATATATTCACGAAAGAGGTGATTGCCTAGGAAACACAGGTGTTTCATTTTCTTTTGCCTCTGGAATGGCACCATGCCCACTGTCATAGCACACATGCACATTAGTTACCATTCCTACAGTCTCAGATATCTCTAACCACTGTGCAGTCCTCTATAAACCTGTATGTATTTACCTCCAGGTTTTAGTTAGGAGTGGAACTTGATTGGAAACACTTGCTTCTACTGAAAAGGAAAGAAGTCTTTATCTACAGTAAGGTAAAGCCAAGTTGCCTTTTTATTTTCCTTTCAGTTACTGGTTGCTGCCGTGTTCAGTACACCTCGAAGTCTGTGTGTAATCTTGCAATGATCCTTAACATACTAATGCAGCACATCTGCTTGATCATGCCCCGCACAGAGGCTGCCCCCTTTAACATTTTACAGCTCAGGACCCCTTCTTCTGTTACTACCACAGCAAAATTTTGTTATGTGAGGTGCAGGTCCCTGTCTGAGGAGTGACAGGGTTTCCACAGCTGGCGGCACAGCCTCCTTTACAGGGGCAGACCAGTGATACCACAGCCCAAGCCTGCCTGTCAGGCTTTCTTTCATCAAGTTTGCAGCAGCCGTCTCGGTTGGACTCCAAAGTAGAGACTGTACCAAACAGAGAAGCAGCTGCTGCAGCTGGGGGAGTACTGGAGCCTCAAGAGCAGGTTAGTGTTGGTTGATGGCATTTTAAGGTGCCTATAGTGCATACCAGCCAGGAGATTTCCTCCATATGTGCTGGATGTAGGATTTCTGTCTGTTCTTCTGAATGGGGAGAATTACTAACTAATGAAGTTTTATGTGGTTTTTGAAAGAAAATTTTAAAAGACCAAAAAATGGTTGTTTAATGGTCAGCACTTAGAAACTGGAGAATCTGGAAGACTTGGAGAATTGCTCCTTATCATCTTAACTTCATCCTTTTGTGTTTTCTGCTTGTATGCTTATCTATATGGCACATGTTGGATTATGACCTGTGGCCATCCTAGGTTTATAAGTTATTAATTAAATATATGGTGCTGCTTAGAGGTGACAGCAAAGCAGAGCACCAGTTCTGTGAGTGCCGTATAAATAAGACCTTTAACAATAAATAGAATATGGCTCTTTGCTTATCTGCCTTTTCCTCCCCACAAAATACACTTTTAATAGCTTGTGTTCAAGCATCAGGAGTAAGAACAGGACCTCCAAACACAGAGGTATGAATACAGCAAGGAAGTGGTTAACAAGAGTACTGCAAGAGAGCAGCTCACAGTAGTGGAGAAGTGGGATATGTGGTGACTGTGCCATTCATCTGTGGGTAACCATAGAATCATAGAATGGTTTGGGTTGGAAGGGGCCCTACAGATCATCTAGTTCCAACCCCCCAGCCGTAGGCAAGGACACCTTCTATTAGGCTCAAGCCCCATCCAACCTGGCCTTGAACATTTCCAGTAAGGGAACATCCACAACTTCTCTGGGCAGCCTGTTGCAGTCTCTCACCACCCTCATAGTGACAAGTCTGCAAGCAACGAGATTGCACTTTTAATATCAGTAACAAATGGACAGAGGTCATACCTGTGACAGATATAACCCCTGACCGCGTGGGGTGCAAAACCAGACCAGGCAGCGGCATCACACACGAAGGTGTTTGTCACACTCCAGCCTCAGCGGACAGGACTGCTGCGTCTGGGACTGAGGGTGCACCTCTCCACCTCTGTGGGAGACAGCGGGCTGCTCTCAGGCAGCATTAGTCTTCCTTGTACTCTCCACACAGCTGCTGTATTTGAGTATTCATAATATTCAATTTTTCTATCTCTGACTTTATTTAACTGCTCCCCACAGTTCCCATGCGCTACCCCAGGTTTCAAAGTCAACAGCAGCTCTTCAAGAGCACGATGCTTGATGACGACCTTTACTCTTTGCACTCCCCGCTTTTACCGGGGGTGGCGAACACGCTGCCCCGACTGACCCCGCGGAGCCCGCAGTCCCTCTTTCTGCTCGCCCTTCTTTCCAAAAGGCGCCAAGAAGTGGCAGAAGAGCCGCCAGCCGCTGGAGCACGCCAAGCGGGCGCGGGAGCGGAGCCTGTGCCACCCAGAGGAACCGTGGCTGCGCTCCCACCGCCCGCCCACGCGGGCCGTGAGAAGTTTGATGTCTATGGGAGATCTGCCAAAAAACCAACCCAACACCCAGCAATGAACCAATTTCCTTGGGAAATCTCAGCAAATGTCGTGCCGTGTCTCTGTTTGCAGAGCTTTTGCGTATCCTCGGAGCAGAGGCTAAGCAACACTCCACTCTCTTCTATTCCAGTAAAAGGCATGATGCCTTTGTTTGCATATTTTAGCAGTCCTGATATTTGTTAATGCTGTCTTGCTCCTAAGATGCCGGAAGAAAGAGCTCTGAACTGGCAAAACCAGAATTCATACTTCCCCCTTGCTTCAGTTTTAATTTGCGTCTCCTTGTTTTTTGAACCTTGCATGATCTGATGCTCCTGGCATGTACCAGCTTTAGATCAGCTGACAGAAAGTTCAGGAGATCTCCCATTCAGGATGAGGCCACACAGTGAGGAGCAGAAGGAAATACAAGTGGTTGCTGTGAGGAACGGGAAATGTAAGATAGTGGAAGAGAGAAGAAAACAGGACAAAAAGGGAAGAATGGGAATTACAAAACAGGAAATACTAGAAACAGGCAGTGAAATCAAAGAAATTCACAGGGCAAATACGGTTGCCTTTTATTCCTGCAGCATATTTGGTTCTTTGCAGTGCAGCTCCTCCAAGAGAAGGCAGCTGTGGTAGATGTTATACACGTAGTTCCCTGTAGCATGTCTTATTTTATTAAGGCACAAAGCAACTCCTGGACTAGGGTCACAGGCATCCAGATGGTCTTCTCTTACATAAATCCTCGTTCACATAATAGGACCTTGTGCACAAAGAACAGACCTCTAAACAGGACTGAGTTCAGTGAGAACATTTAACTTGCCCTCTCAAATTTCTGTTTGCAATTCTCATTTATACCATGCCTGTCCTTTTGTGAAGTTGTGAATGCAGGGACACCTGCTGAAGCTGTCCAATTGATAGTAATGGTTGGTTGTGAGAGTGTTAGCAGCTTGCGAGTAAGAGGCAGAGCCTCATAACCTCATTCCTCTTCCCTAGGTCTTGCAATGCAAAGGAAATCTGTGTCCCAGATTTGGGTCCTTTCCTTTCTACTCGCTGTGGTTCCAGTGCTGAGATTTTGGGGGATGACTAAACTGTATTTTGCATAAATAAAGCCTCAAGTGTGGCTGAATAACCCATGCCATAAATACTCGTTCAAGTAGATGATTCTGCACGGAGTCATGTGCACAAAATTTCTTGTGGGTAAGACACCCTCAACTATTTGCAGGCATGAATCTTCAAGCGCTGCTGGAACCACAAAGCAGAGTTTCAGTGCAGCAGTCACTGCTTGACTAGGTCAGCTCTCTGGTTTCAGATTGTGTGTTTTAGTGAACTGACCTAGTTAAAGAAAACTGTCCCATCCCTGGGCCATAGGTTTGAGCTGAAGGAGCAGAGGGGAAGTTAGGTCTTGTTCTTGCTCCTTGGAGACATGTACAATTTGAAGCACAGCAAAATACCTCATGACTGCTGCTGCCAAATGTACAGACCGTAATGTAAGGCCAAGTTGTCATATTTGCTAACTTTCCCCTGATCTTGTTGCACTAAAAGATGTTGAAGTCTCATTTGAAGATTTCTAAATAAAAGCTATAGAGACATAGTGGCTTTAAAGAGCTAAACATTTTCTCCAAATCTCCTTGTCACATTGCTTACAAAATATTTTTGAATATCACTTGATAAACAGTACAATCTCTTCACGTTTTGACTTCTCTGATAAGTGACTAATATTAGGGGATGACTAACCAGTGTCAGAGTATATCTGACCTAGCTTTTTTCAGTGACATCAGCCTGACACACAAGGGCCTCACTCGCAAGGAGACTCTATAACATGTATTAACTGTCTGACACCATGCAACCTCCAAGTGTTTATTGCAAACAACAAACCAATGAACAACAATGAATTAGAAGTGCTTTGCCTTGTAGGCACTCACCCACTAACAGAAGCTGAGGAAGGTACAAACACAGTGGGGCAAGCGCAGGCGACAGCTTGTAGCTAGTGTCTTATTCCATGATACTGTGTAACTGGTGTAAGTGTGATGAAGCTTCCTCGCCTGCGGAAGAGGAATGGGTAGCCTCACACCCCCATTTACTCTGCACGATTTATTGACATCATTGTCCATTGAGGTTAGCCTGATCTCAGAGCTTTGAGGGCTACAAAGATGATTAAGGGACTGGAACATCTCTCTTACTTGGAAAGGCTGAGGGACCTGGGTCTGTTCAGCCTTGAGAAGATTGAGAAGCAATCTTATCAATGCTTATAAATATCTAAAGGACAATTTTAAGAGCATGGGGCCAGTCTCTTTTCAGTAATGCCCAGTGATATAACAAGTGACAATGGGCACAAACTGTAACACAGAAAGTTCCACCTCAATATCAGGAAAAACTTTTTTACTTTGAGGGTCATGGAGCACTGGAACAGGCTGCCCAGAGAGGTTGTGGAGTCTCCTTCTCTGGAGAGATTCCAAACCTGCCTGAACATGATCCTGGGCAATCTCATGTAGATGAATCTGCTTTAGCAGGAAGGGTTGAACTAGATGATCTACAGAGGTCCCTTCCAGCTCCTACCATGTTGTGATCTGTGGCTAATCAGTACCACCGTGTGCAACAGCAAAAGGATCTTTATCTGGGATATTGCACAGCAGCAAGGAGCACTGCTGGGCAGTTGTTCTTGCAAAAGCAGGTACCTCATAACAGCACCAGGCATTTCAGAACATCTTTGCACATCATCAGGGGACATACACAGACGAACTCACACTACCTTTTAGCTACCTCGCCTAGTTATTGAAGTCAGAGTGAAAGTGTTTTTGGTTGCCAAGTACTCAGTGATATGTTGCTGCTAATTCATTATTTTCTGTACCAACATTAGGTAAAAATCATCTAAAGCAAGTCTGAGAGAGCACGCACACACTGCAGTAGTGCCTCTCTGTTGCCTCCCTGTATGCGGCAGAGTCTGCTTTTTTTCTGGTGTGATGAAACTCACTAGCCTCTTGTGTTGTGTGTAGAAGAGAGGTAGTGTTCTGCTTGCTCTTGCAAGGAAGAAGAAAAAAACCACAGCCTCCCCAGTATGACAGAGTAATAGATTCACTTCTCAGAAGTGAGTAGAGGATAGATTCACTTAGAGGATGAGGGGTCAAGTTATGAGTAAAGGAGTCTTAAACAGATGGGGAGGTTGCTGTAACTTCATATTCCTTCCCAACACCTTTGGGTCAGATGCCATTGTTGAGCAAGTAATTGCTGGATCAGGTTTAATACAAAAAATAAGACGGTTGTGGGGGGAGTCCCTTTCCCTTTTTAACATATAGAGGGCTTCCCACACAGGGAAATGTGGTTCTTCTACTAACGCATCATGGGTCTTGCATCAATAGGCAGAGTTTTCAATAGAGTCACTTTGATGCTACATCTTCCTGCAGAAATAGTTTTGATGCTGATTAGTTCACTTAAGTAGTTCCAAGCAGACTCCTGGGAGGGGCACGCAATTTTGCAGCCCAGAGGGGGTGCTCACTAGGAGCTGAGTTTGAAGTTTGTTTTTATTGTGATTTGCAGTAACAAGAGAGACAAAGCTCAGCAGAGAGGCAGGCTGACATTACATTATTTTTGAAGTCTAAGAAATTGTTTCAATTTGTATCATGGTTGGTTCCAGCAGGCACTCTTGCATCTGCAAGCAAGAGCATAGAATCACAGAATGCGAGGTTGGAAGGGACCTCAAGGATCATCTAGACCAACCTTTCAAGGTAAAAAAAACAGTTTAAGTGAGATGGCCCAGCACCCTGTCAAGCTGAGTGTTCCCTGGTGCAAGACCTTACACTTGTCCCTGTTGAACTTCATAAGGTTCCTGCTAGCCCATGAGTGGGATACTGTATGACTGTCCACAACAAAACACTCTGCAAGAAATATTTTTTGCAAGATCAGTGCCATAATCAGGTACATGTCTGTGCCTACCTCAGAAGTAGATTTTTAAATATATGTTAAAGAAAAAATGTTTCCAAGGGCATGTCACAGCTCCCTTTTAGAATACACAATTGATCTTTAAAAATAAAACGCACAAGGAAACACCATAAAGAAACCGATGCTGTAAAGCAGTTGTATTCATATATACATTGTCACCTGACTTTCTATTCTGAGAAAGAACCTGTTACACACTGAAATGAGATTAAATATGAAAACATATGCTATGGACAAAAATGTTTACTTACCCCTATTTGGCCTTCTCTAGCAACATGAGGTGGTTTAAAAATGATTAAGCATTTAAAAAAAAAAAAAAAGAAAAGAAAAAAAGAGAAAAGAATGCGTTGTACATCAAATCCTCAACTTAATACTGTACACAGTGAATCTGTAAACTGTGACTAAAGGCGAAACATTTTAAAAATGCCTCTGATAATGAAAAGATTTATTGTAAAATATGTCTTAAATGGCTTGAACAAAATGCTCATTGTGTGTGCACAAAATGGCTTTATTCAGCAGTCATTCTTGGATTTAGCCCTTGGTGGGCTTCAGATGCAGGAGGAGCAAAGGATTTGACAGCAGGGGAGTTGGAATCCGTAACAAACACCTTTTTAATTTAGGGCAATAACAGTGATGTGATTTGGTATGGGAGAGCTAAATTTGATTATATTTTTCCGAGTGCCTGGAGCTACCTCCACATGCACTGATATTCTCATAAAAAATGTCTTTAGTGTGCAAGATGTTGAGGTCAGATACTGTACACCACAGAACTGCATGGCAGGTTCCAGTTCTAAATTTGAGAGCTCTCTTCTTGTCAAATGATTGAACAGCACAGGGTGTTGTCTCCTCCTTTTCTATCAGCAGTTATATCCTACTGTGTTTCCTCATTTTTTGCTGACTTTTACATGCTCAGGGCTCCTGCAAAATCAGGCCTTGTGAGTACTCAGATGAGCGTCCAAATTCAGCAGCTGCTTTTGGAAACTTGCATGTACAAATTTTGTTCCTGATTCCCCAGCAAGAAAGTCTCTCTCACTTTTGCTCATTTATGATTTGTAAAACACCTCAAAATGAACAAATGTAAAATTTGTCACAATGAGTGTCAGACAAGAAAGATGATGCTTTTTGCATGCTTGCTTTGAATACTATCAGTTAACTTAAAAGAAAACATTTCTGGACAATGTATTAGAGCCTTTTTACTTTCTTAAAGTTTTCTTCTCACAGTTGTTGTTTTTTTTTTCTAAAACTGTGCTTTTTCTCTTTCTCTTATAAGTTCATATCCTTCTTCCTGTTGCTGTTATTATGTCATCTTGTGGGACATTCGGTGGTACAGCTGGAAGGAGAGGAATGTAAAAAACTAGAAACTACATTACAGACCCAAGTAACCCTGAAAAATGGGCTGGAATAAAAAAGTTTGACTCTTCTCTCAGGAGAAACAACTTTACTAGCTGCTGTGAAAATCTTCCAGTTCACCTTAAACCCCATTTTTTTCCACCCATTTTAGATACGCCGATAGTTCCGTCAGCAGCATTAGGACCTGCATCACTCAGTAGGTACATGACAACATGACTTAGAATCATAGAATCATTCAGGTTGGAAAAGACCTCTAGGATCATCTAGTCCAACCTTCTTCAAACATCTCCCTAACCCCTAGACCGTGTCTCAAAGTGCCATATCTACCAGTTTTCTGAACACCTCCAGGGATGATGACTCCACCACCTCCCTGGGCAGCCTGTTCCAATGGTTAACCACTCTTTCAGTGAAGAACCTATTCCTGATATCCAATCTAAACCTCCCCTGGCACAACTTGAGGACATTACCTTGTGTCTTGTCATTAGTTACCTGGGAGAAGAGACCAGCACCGGCCTCTCTACAACCTCCTTTTAGGTAGTTGTAGAGAGCAATGAGGTCTCCCCTCAGGCTCCTCTTCTCCAGACTAAACAAACCCAGTTCCCTCAGGTGCTCCTAATACGACTTGGACCAGAAAAACCTTATTCCCCCTTTGGGTTGCTCCAGACAGATGAGTGTTACTTCTTTTGCAGCTTCATCTCCCTGCTGGCTCCGGTGCCCATATCAGAGAGTTGGGAATTAGTGCATCTTCTTGTCTCTATTGGCAGCTGGGCTTGCAAACCCAGCTAAGTAAATACTGTGACAATCTTGATAAATTTTGATGCGCCTACATGCCAAGAAAAATGACTCCTGGTGATTAAAATGTGTCAAGGCTGCACTCGTGGACAAAGCAGAAGTGGCTTTGTCACTGCAGCACACCACACAGACCCTGAGCTGCTGTAAACTGTAGCGGAGATTAACATAGACCTAAACAAATGGGCCCTAGCTGTGGGTCCAGCCTGCTGTTTCCCACCTAAATATTTTATCAACTACATGCTAATGCATAAAGTTCAAGATACTACAGAGCCTACATTTCCACTTCTGTGTTTATTCTGTTTATTTTCAAAGTGCCATTGGCACATTTTTTATGTGTCTGAAAAGGCAGCTTGAATAGAATGAGAAGAAATCATCAAATACTACATAGAGTTTAGGGCCTTAGGTCTTCATTACTTGTGGGTCATTCTGCTTGATTTTGCCATAAAAGGAGAGAGCAATTAGGTAACAGTGAAACAAAGTCCACCAGTTGCTGGTTGAAGTCCAGCTCTTGCAGAGTAGTCATTACTCTTCTGCAACCTGGTTAAAACTGCAGTTCTGTGAATCTGGAAATGCTATGAGACTTCCTTAAGCAATAACATACATGCTGGAGGGAGATGCAGGTCGCCTTGACACAGCCCATTTTGTTCCTGCTTCTATGTTTCCTACCAGCTGGGTGTCATTTGGAAATGACCACAGTAAGATGGCATGGCTATTTGACTGCCAAATTTATGTTCTGGAGATCCTTGTGTAGTTTTGGTTTAGCCTTAGAGATCTGAGGACCTTGATAGGTAAATTTGCATTTCTGAAGCTCTTTAGGTACATTACCAGAACAATTTGTGTCTTAAAACACACTGGAGAGCCAAATGTGTCAGTGACGCCTGACGCCTACTGAAATAAGATAGGTATTTCTTTGCTACTTGACAACAAGAAGATGCTGATGTCCTGTAGGTGGGATATGAACAGCATGAGGCTCAACATGGGGCAGCTTGGGTTTAAATAGCTTCTCAGATATCTGTAGAGCCTAAATAATTCTCTTTCAGTAAAGAAAATCTAATGCAGGTTAGGACAATAGAAAGGAACATAAAATAAAACCTGAAATGGAGATTAGAGGGAATGCTGAAGAAAAATGTTTCAAGTTACAATAACCAATAGTGAGGGTTTCTGGTACAGCAGAAGCAGAGGGATTGAAAGAGAACTAGAGACTTTTTCAGCTTATTAAAGGCTAGAGAATCCATGAAAAAAGTACAGAGTCTGTGGACTTCCTCATTTAATTTTACTACAGTTTTTGCTGGGTAATGTTGTAGGCAGACACTCCATGCTCACTGTCTTCAAGCAACAGAGGTATTGGGATCAACAGTTCCTATAAAATAAATAAACACTATTAGTTTAACTGTTTGTGTCAAGTAAGAAGACAAAAAGAATGGCTAAGGGATGAGATGGAATTCTAGTTTGAACTAGAAGTGAATGGGTGGGCGTGGTGTTCTTTAATATCGTAATATTTCCATAGAGTAAATAAGGTTTTATTTGAATATATTTAGTAATAAACTTGTTAAACACTCATTCGGTCTCTGTATTTGCTTACGAGCCTGGTGGGGAGATATTCCACTTTGCCCTCAACCCTTCTCCCTTTGGGAGGTGGTCGGACCTCTGCGAGCCTGATCACGACAGCTATACTTTGTCCTGTTGCATTGAATAAATTGCTCAGTTTGAATTTTTCCATGAGTTGCATGTGCTTATTCTCATTTCAGAGGAATTGTTGAAAGGATTAACAAGGATTTATAAGTATCTTTCCTCTCACTTTCTCTATGTTAGAACACAACTCTGGTCAGGAGTCTGAACAAAGGAGTCCTATCTCAAGATAGATATTGTTTCTGTACACTTCCATTGGCCAGGAGGAAATCACAACTGTCCCTAGTTTTCTGGTTTATTGAAAAGTCTCCAAATACCACAGGAGAAGTAATCAAAACATTAGCAGTTTCTGACTAGGTTCCTGCACTTCACTGATTTATTGGTACCCTGGCGCATTTCATACCATAGCAGGGTCACCATGTTGGATCATCATCCTTCATGCAATTTCTTATGAAATTCTTATTACAAAATATGAAATTGTCTGTTAGGTTACAGGGCTCCTGATGTTTCTCTCAGAAGATTTGAGGATATTTATGGCAAATTCATCTGCTGAGATCAGAGGCTTACACTTGTTGAGTGCTCAGGGATGGACACATAACCACCTTTCCTGTGAACAGCAGATTTCAGTGACTGTACCAGTGTGGTTTTACTGGAGTGCTCCTAGGCATTCTAGCTTGTCTTGGCAGTGGTGGCATGCTAAGTGAGACATTTTAGGGCTGCTTGGTCTGCTTGGTTCTTTTGTAGCATCCTCTTAGGCACTGGGGTGACCCAAATCCAGGGGCATCTCTTCCTGGATCTTCTCCTGTGTGGGCCACCAAATAAGAGATAAAGGGAGAAAGAGAATTTCTGTGCTTTCCTTCTTGTCTCCCAAACCAGTATCTGATAAAAGAGAGTATGAGAAGATCCTGAGATATGTCCGTGGTTCTCAGCAGTGGAGCTGAGTGCTTTTTTCCTGTAGCCAGGGGAGTTCAAAGGGATTGATTCCACTGGTATAACCAGGACAAATACATGATTAAGGGGGTGTATTCTCAATCCTTTTTCTTAGAGCTTTTCCAAAGCCTGCTACCTGTAGTCATGAAAGAACTTTAAAGTCTGGGTGTTGCAAGCTCTTTCTACTAGGGGTTTAGCACAGGGAGAGTTTTTCTTCTGTTCTTCCCCTGTGAGAGAAGGAGTTGTGCAGTTGAGCCATGGTATGGTGTTGATTAATAGATAAACCTGGAAAGTCAGAATGCACTGTGAATGCATGACACTTGTCCTGCAGCAAACTGGAAAGAAAGGGAGAGGGGTATGTGTCAGCAGGAGCATAATACATCTCAGCAGAAGCTATCTTTGGTTAGTAAGTGCCAGTGCGAAGAGCAAACCTTGCTTTTCCTTCTCTACTGCCATATAAGATATACCTGTCACCATTTTTAACTCCAGAGAACTTTACACAATTACACCTCCTCTTCTGCTTCTCACTTGGTATCCCAGCTTCACTCCTACTTGTCTTCGTATGTGAAATAATTAGCACACCATGTGCTAAGCTTCCCCTACTCATATTGTCTAGCAGATATAGCCAAGATCCAAAAATGTTGAGCCATATGTTGAGGCATAGCCCTATAAACCTGAGATGGATTAGAGTTTCATGTTTGGTTTCCTTACTTACACTTGTTAAAAAAATCGATGAAGTAGTGAGTTGGAGTAATAGATGCAGGACTTGAAGCAGTGCTACAAATTACAAGGGAATAGGCTGCAAGTGCAAAAAGTGTTATTTACAATTTAAGGGGCAAAATTATGACAATAGTTTTATTTTTCATGTATTCAGGATAGAAGGTCTTTCCTCTCTTATGGTCTTATTTGCAATGTTACCTAACTTCAGTTCTAGGTTTCACACATGGTGATGTAGTTGTAATATGCCTCAGGGTCAAAAGGACTAAAATTTGCACCTGAAAAAATAAGAAGCTAATACAAGACTGATATATTGAAGAAATCAATGAATGAGGAGGTCAGTCATCTAGATGAAAATATATTTGAATTGCGAAACTCAGCATTACTGAAAAACTAGCTTTCAGAGTGATGTAGGTGAAATTTCTGTCATTTCCTGTGTGAATCTGATGGGCTTGTTATCAGTGTCTATTTATTCCTTTTTGCTCTCAGCTCCTCTGTTCAGCTTAGTTGTAAGAACTATGTTGGGTGGACATCTCTGGAAGGGAGACAAAGTATTCCTTCCTTTAAAAGCAACTGAATGTGCTGAAGTAGATACAGTTCCAGGCACTGAAACATGTCTTAAGAGGTATCAGAGCAGTGGAAAGAGCAGGGACCTTGCAACAGAGACTGCTGAAGTGGGCAAGATATATCCAACAAGTCCAAAAGTGTGATCTTATGATGATGGACAGAGAAACCCCTCAGGGACCAGGGAGTCTGGATAGCCCCCTGAGGTGGCTGAAGTTAGGAATGGAAATAGGGACACCAGTACCAGGGAAGATTTAAACACCTTTACATTTATTTTTTCAAATTTTTTCCCCTTTTCAAATAAAATTTGCTTTGTGAATTTGAAAACTTTTTGGATTTCTCTGGGAAGCTCATTACAAGAAAGATGTCTGAGCAACTCCATCTCAAAGTTCTGGTGAGCTTGAGATCCCATCAGAGAAAGGGCAGCTGAGGCTGGTAGGCTGCATCATTTCAGATCTTCTCCACTGAGTTAGGCATGCTGCTGCTGGAGTCTTCACCTTCCCATGTTTATGAAAGAAAAATAAAAGTTATCTCACAAAAGAAAGCCTAGTCATAACCAGTCATTGCTAGATCAGTACTGTTAAAGTATTGCTCAGTCATTACTGGATCTCAGAGCCACCAAACCTCTGATGAAAGCTTTGCAGAGTCTGGTGCCAGACAGATGCAATTCACGAAACCCTATAAGTTGGTTGGGTACCCTTGGGAAATTCTCTGGAGAGGAGGAGACTTTGTGAGGTAGAAGACCCTAAAAGGTACCAATAAGATGGAAATGTGCATCTATTCAGAAGTCACAGCCACAGGTATTTCCTAGAGTCTGGCAAAGAAGCAGGGCTGCATTATACTTCTTTGGGTCTGTCTCTCTTCTCCACTCATCCAAATTATCACGGAAATGTGAAAGACCACGGTTCAACTCGTTTCTTTCCTTCACCTGTTTTTGACTCAATCTTGAAACAGCCCCCTCTCAGAACGATGTTAGGTATTTGTCTTTCCTAAGTGTCTCCTGTGGAATGTCCTCTGCTCTGTCCAAGATGTGGAGATCCTTGAGGCTGTCCCAGTCAGGACCTGTGCTCTTATTCCTGCTTCTGATACAGTGCCATATTTGTGCTTCTCCAGGAAAAACATTAAGAACTAGAAAACACTGGTTGGCCTCTCTACTTTTCTCCTCCCTTAACACTGCTGTGAAATTAACATTTAAAGAATGTTTACCAACATTTTTATTTACATTGTGGTTTTGTTTTCTGGTATAAACACCCATAGTTTGCATGCCTCCTATAGCACTGGCTTGGGTATAAAGATATAACTTCCTCCCTTCTCCAGTGCCCTAGTGGTAGCCGTTATATGACTGTGGAGGGAATTCTTCAAATGTTCCTGAAGACATTCGATAAAATGTGCCTATCACCAAAGAGTGGTGCATATGCTACTTCTGGGTCTTCTGGGAACTTCCAGAATATTAAGTAAACAATCTATTTCATAAGTGCCTCTAAAGATTCCTTTTAGCTAACTTGATTTTCGTGTGTCCTGTGTTGGAAATGTCAGGATCAAAAGCTTTGCTGACAACAAAATATCAGAAAGGAGGAAATATTATGCACTTGCTACAAAACATACTTCCAAACCAGAAGCACTCCCAAGTCAGTGGCCTCCCTAAAATATGCTGCCCGGGATGACTTGAGTAAAGCTGCAGAGTTTAATAGCAACAGAAGCAAGAAGTCATGGATATTGTAAACCTTTGGTGCTGGCCTCTGTTGCCTGCTCTGAAAATAAACTGTTAGTCTTTTCACATGTCTTCTGTGCTCTGTGAGAACAACAGATGAAACATTTCTCATTTGTCTGCTTTTTGTGTATGTCTGCCACTGGATCAGTTTGCATTTTTCTTTCATTTTCAAGACCTGAGAATAATACATTGTTTCTAGTGATCTTTGCAAAGTTGTAATTCCCTGCCAGCTTAATAAAAATATTTAAAACTGCGTAGCACAATAATGTATTTACCATCCCTCTTCTTGCACAGCAAAGCATGTGAAAGGAAGTTGCAGACGTGCATTGATTCAGAATTATTTGCTCCTGAAAACATTAAAATGGAGAACTAATAGCCTATTATACTGATCCAGGTCTCAGCGAAGCTATGCCCACTCACTGCACAAACAGCAACTAGGTTCCCTTTCATGTTTGAGCTATTCCTTTTTCTTTCTGCAGTGTGCCCCTCATACAACATCATCAACATGGGACAAATCTGCAGTGCCATTACTCCTTTCACAGCAAGTTCTTTGTGTAGATGCTCTTCCTAAGCACAAGACACTGAGTACAATATCCGCGCTGCCCTTTGCAGACGACGATAAAAATGTCATTGCTTACCACCTGAACCACTTGCCTTCTATCTGTCAGGCTGTCACTCCTGGTGATGTATTTCTAAGACAATGGGCACGTGTGTGCAGCCTTCCAGGTAGGAGCTTGGTCCTGGGAGATGTGGTTTTGCATCTCCTTATTTGAGGAGCTCTGTAATCACAGACCCCATTTGAAGTAACTGTTGGGTCAAAAGGTTGGGAGTTATGGGTAGGAAGGGAGGACATTCCTGCCTAGTTCACAGCCTGTGTTACAGGCCAACAGCATCCTGGCCTGCATCAGGAATAGCATGGCCAGCAGGAGCAGGGAAGTGATTGTGCCCCTGTACTTGGTGCTGGTGAGACTGCACCTTGAGCACTGTGTCCAGTTTTGGGTGTCGCAGAGATATTGAGGTGCTGGAGGGGGTCCAGAGAAGGGCAACCAAGCTGGTGGGGTCTGGAGAACATCTTATGAGGAGTGACTGAGGGTACTGGGACTGCTCAGTCTGAAGAAGAGCAGGCTGAGGGGAGACCTTATCACTCTCTACAACTACCTGAAAGGAGGTTGTAGTGAGGTGGGTGTTGGTCTTTTCTCCTAAGTAACTAGCAATAAGATGAGATTAAATCGGCTCAAGTTATACCAGAGGAATCTTAGACTGGATCTTAGGAAAAATTTCTTTACTGAAAAAGTGGTCAAGCCCTGGAACAGGCTGCCCAGGGAAGTGGTGGACTCACCACCCTTGGAAGTGTTAAAAAAACATCTACATGTGGCACTTCAGGACATGGTTCAGTGTTCATGGTAGTGTTGGGTTGATGGTTGGACTTGATGATCTTAGAGGTCTTTTCCAATATTAGTGATTGGAAATTGGAATGATCCAATCCATGATTCTACGACATGAGAAACAGAGGCTGGGAACTACGGTAGGAGTACAGACAGTGAGGGCAGGGAGGCTGCTGTATCTGATCATTGTAAACTCTATTTAAGCCAGCATGCCAATCAGCCCTAGACCTCTGCCAGTTTAGCAAAGACCTTAAAACTCTCACCTGCTCCCTGTTCCCTGGGGTTATAAAATAAGACTGTCCTCACTTCCTGTCCCCAGAAACCAAATTGTCTGATCTCTGGACTGCTATCCTTTTTGGAAATCCCTAGCACACCCAATTTTACCCCAGGGTAGTAGAATTAGAGTATACCTGATTCTAGTCCCTCCTTTACACAAGATCTCACAGGTTTATCTTATTTTGCCTGTCCTTGTTGAGGGTGTTGATAGGCTTGCCTTCTTCCTGACAGACCCTAGCTGAAAAACACCCCTGAAAGGCTGCAGGGTGCTGCCTTGGAGCTCGCAGCCATACTGCTTCAGCCACTGTTGACATGACTCATGTAAATAGGTGGAAAACTACATCAGAGTGCTATGCCAGTGTACAGACATGAATTTTTATGGAGCAAAAACATGAATCCCTTAAAATCTGGATGATCTCCAAGGAAGAATACATGACCTAACTGGTCTCCCTCTAAGTAAACATGCAGAGGCTAGCCGAAATACCAGCTCTGTCTGGACCTGAGACATAGGACTGTTTCTGCCACCAGACATGTCTGTATTTTCACTGCTGAGGGTGGCAGCACATGAAACAGAGGGGTGGCTTTGGCTGTGTAAGCTGTGTCCCCTTGTGCAGATAAACATATCTGCAGAGAAACATATATTCTGCTCAGTGTTTTGCTGTAAACAGGGTAAAATTTGCCCTGTTTTCTCCTTTTTGTTGGCACACTGTGCTTTGGCTCTCAAAAAAAGCCTCTCATCTTAGGGCTTTGCAGTCATCTTGATCTCTCAGTTTTGACTAGGCTGTGGTTTTGCAGACAGTTCCCTGCATAGAAATACTAATGGCCTTTATTTCCTTGATAAGGTTGTCTTCATTTGGCAAATATTACTGTTTATCCCAAGCTTGGAAAATCCATGAGTTTGAAATTTATCAGGGAGACACAAGCAAAGATGCATACAGTGTGTAGCAGTGACAATGATTTTCCTGTTTACTCTGAACATACTGTAAGCTGTTTCTGAAAAACCTTGAGGAACCTGCTAAGAGATTCTGTGTCACAGAATTCGAGTCTGCAAGCAGACTGCATGCAAGAATGAATCAAACACTGTCTGTTCCTTTGGTTCCATTCACTGTGCACATACTTATATAACATGGGATTCAGAGTTTGGATTCATTCTCTGCCCACCAGACTGCAATCATCCAATGTATGGGTCAAACACTTTACTTTTCAGTATTCCTTTACTAGAACACAAACCTGAGATCTGAAATATCTATCACAGGATTGTGGAGGTTGGAAGAGATCTTGGAGGTCGCTAGTCCAATCCAACAGTCCATCAAGCGTTCTGGCCTGCATTACACCATACTGCACCCAGCCCTATCTCCTGCTATTTGTGGCTGGACTTCCTTGGTGGACTCCAGGACTGACTTGTTACCTCACTTTGTTTGGGCCTGCAGATGGGACTGGTCACTGTCACCAACACGACACTTCTGTGGACACTGCCTGTGCTGGGGGTACCCTGTTTGTGTCTGGTATAGAGCAGCCCTGTTCTTGAAGTGCCCTCCTGCACACTGGTATCTACGAGGAGGTTACTGAGAAGACAAAGCTGCTCCTCAGAGCAGCAAACAGCAAGAGGGTGAGAGACAATGGTAATAGACTGAAACAGGAGATGCTCAGTTTGATGCTAAGGAAAAAGCTTTTCCCCCTGAAGAGAGACTAGCCATACAGTGGGGGCCCAGAGAGGTTGTACTATCTCCATCCTTGGAACATTGCCAATCCCAACAGGATAAAAAGCCCTGAGCAACCCGGTCTGAATCCATGCCTGAGCCTACTCTGGGCAGGGGGTTGGATTGGAGTCCTCCCAAGGTTTCTGATGGGCTGTGTGAGTCTGTGGTCTTCAGGCACATATACAGGGCATCCTGAGACACTCTGCTGCACTTCAGTCAGGAACAGGCGCATTTGCGTGTTCCTGCTGAGGAAGTCAGTTCCCTGTGGTCATGAAAGCCATACAGTGGTCTCAGCAGATAGATA
This sequence comes from Eurystomus gularis, assembly GCA_013400335.1. Taxonomy (NCBI): domain Eukaryota; kingdom Metazoa; phylum Chordata; class Aves; order Coraciiformes; family Coraciidae; genus Eurystomus; species Eurystomus gularis. The sequence goes on from VZZY01001771.1 coordinate 29,455, forward strand.
GGAGTAGTGGGGGATGTGGAGTAATCCTTCTGCCTGTGGTGGTGAGTAGTTGCCTATCCAATGTGGACTAGCACCAGCAAGTTGGAATGAACATGAAATGCTGCACTTGAGTTATTTGGTAAGGCCAACAGAATTATTTGTCTGAAATCATGGGAAAATGATGCCTACTGCGCTTTAATTCTGTGTTGTCCTTTTTGATCTTGCTCTTGCTCTCATGGTCAGTTTTTGCAAGCAGTTTGGTCACAAACTGAATGAAGAAGGTCCTCCAATCTTCTTCATGCATGCTCAGATACAAGGTAAGCTCTTTTTCTAAAATGATCTGGCAGAAGCAGGCATTTTCAAAGCATGTGAAACCATATTTTAGTTTTTTTAAGCTTTGGCACAACTTAACTAGTGACAGGAAACCTCAAGAACTGTATTACTAAGCAATAAATAGCAAGTGACTTTCAGTAATTCTTGGAACTCATTCACAGTATTACTACATGACATTTCTCAGTAATTTGGTGAAGGTATTTCCATCTGGCTGGCTTAAATTCTTCGTACTGGTTAAATCTGAAAAACAAAACTATTTGCTAGAAGTAAATTTGAAAACAGACAAAGGAAATGCAATAGAAGGGGCCTGAGCCTCATGAAAGAGAAATTTTGCATGCAAAAGTTGTTGGTTTACTCAGGAAACCATCAGGTATGATCCAGTCTAACCAAAACAGTTTTCCAAAGTAATTACAGAATGGGATACTCACAGACTAGCAATGCTCCTTCAGAGCAGCAAGATGGAGGGCTGAAATGGAAAGCTTATCTGCAAGGCTGTGTTGCTCTTTTCTGATGTTGTGGTGTAGGAGAAGCACTATGTGAAATGCCTGCAACCTTGAATGTAAGTCGTGGAGCTCAGTGACTGAGATCAGCCTTGGAGCACTCACGGATTGCAGATATTATTTCTGGTTGGTAGCATGAAAGACTGGATGATATTTGTCTGCCTGAGGCCACAGGTAGATGCATGCGACGTATCCAGGATAATGAGAACTTCCAGCTCTTTCCCAGGACTAACTAGCAGCAGTATCTCTTCCAGCTTGCTATTAGATTACTTCTCATGTCAAGGAGTAGGAAGGAAAGTAATGCATTAGCCTAAGAGACTCAAAACTCACCTGTGTAAAACTGATTCTTGAAGAGGTTTCTATGAATCAGGAAGGGTACAGCTAAAAGGCAGATCTTCCTTTTCAATTAAAAGGAATCCACTCATGTTTCATTTGTTGGAGTACTTCCTCCTCCTTCTGAAATGCACATGTCTGCGACAAGGTTCTGCTTTGTGCAAGGCACTGGTCTTTTTTCTTAGATCTGGTGATTGGAAGTGGAAATCACCAAGAGTTTCTGTTTGGGTCCAAAGACTTTGCAGGTGGATCATTTAACCTCTGTGGTTCATTTTATCCATTCATAAAGTGGACATGGTGAAAAAAATACACACACACATGCACACTGATCTCAGGAGTCATACCAGGCAAAAATCAGTTTTAGGCTTTGGAGAAGTCCTAGGCACTGCAAAGAGCCTAGGGAAGACCTCGGATTCTAGGCAAGGCAAGAGATCTAACTTGATATATTTTATATGAACTACTCCAAGCTTGAAGCAATTGCCCTTTACTGATTAACAGGTGCTTTCTTCTCATCATTGTTTGTACTGAGCTGGTGGTTTTCAAGATGTATTGCATTCTACATTTATTTATTCAAAATTATATATCAAAGGATGTGTTTTCAATACTAAAGCCAGCAAAGGAGATGTCAGTGAATTTCAACAGCTTTTGGAAGTGAATATGGGAAAAAATGCCTCTGGAAGGAGTAACAAAAGGCCATGTGTCGCGGTCAGAGCACAGAGGTCCCACACCATGTGTACATGTATAAATAACAGGAGTACCGTGGGGGTAGCATAAAGGTATTTTCTACACTTTGCATTTGGAATATTGAGGCATATGGAGATACATGACTTGTCCAAAGTGCATAGAGGAGTACTGAGGCAGAGCTGGGAATGGTCCGCAGATGCCCTGAGTCCCAGATGCTGTAACTGCCAGATGACAGATAGTCTTGCCAGCTTTTATGGAGAGGATTCACAAAATTATCTGTTCATTTTTATGATGGCTTACTGCCTTAAGTTGGTGGTCCTGGGAAAAAGATAACATTCTGTATTCTGAAGAAGAACATTTTGAATTGAAATCTGGTGCTCTAATATTTTTAAAAATGTCACATCACTGAAACATGAATGTCTTTAACACTGTTAGTGCAGAGAACCACGAAAGATGCAATTCTAAAGAACTGCAGAATTTTAATTTATTCTCATCCCCTTTTCTAGAGAAAAATGGCTGCTTTAAGATAATCTGAGAAGCAATAATACAAGGATATATCAATAGAGAAACAATATCATTCCCCCACCCATTGCATCCCCCCATATTTATGTTTCAGGTCCTCTACTCATTTTTAAGTAGTTTGATTTTTGATCTTTGTCCGCTTTCTCCCTGTGATAGGGAATTTACTTCTTTCTTTCACACAAAAATTCTCTGTCCACAACTCCAAGATATTAATATGGTCTCTGCACTTGGCTTCAAGCTTGAGTCCTGGCAAGGAAGCTCTCAATTATTAAGCAATTTTTGAAAACAAACACAGTTTCATCTGCTTTATGCAGAGGAGTGCAAAACTCTAGCTGTTTTCCAAGACACTCTGTAATGCCCTGAAAGGTGACAGCTGAGAACAAGGCAGTAAAATACATGAATATTTCAAATCCGACAGTATTGCTAACACAGATTTTATTCTGATGTGGACTGGGTTTGCTCTGGACAAATTTATATCAGTACGGTATGTATTATGTGTACCACTTGCATCTGGCCTCTAATACAATTGTATGTCAAACAGCCAAGGGAACATTTACCCAACCTGCCAGTTGCTATCTGGGGCGATGTCCATTGCAAGATTTCATAGCTTAGTTACTGCAAGGGCAGTAAGAAAACAGAGGCACCGCTGCACTGCACTCACGGGCTCTGACTTTCAGTTTTATTTCAAGCACAAGTGAACATTCAAAAGACTTCTGGTGAAGAAAAACCCTTTAAAAAGCTGTCTTTTGGCTTATTTGCTCCTCTGCAGAGGAACAAAGTGCAACATGCTCAGGAATGGAAAGCAGTTGGGAGTTCCCCTGAGGAAGAAAAGGGGAAGAGGAGTGAGGGGCAGAAGTTGCTGCTGGTACTTTCTGGGACTGGGAGAAGGAGATGGGAGAGCAAAGGCTTGTAGAGAAGGTTCTGATGGGTTCTCCGAAAGAAATCCAAGGCTGGATCTGACTTTCATGGAGCCAACAGGATTAGATAAGGGTTGCTTTGCTGGGCCTGTGGCTAGACCTCTGTGCTGTGTTCGAGAGGGCACCTTTCACCCTGCTACATGTCAGCTCTCTGGGGTTTTGCTAAAGAACAGGGCAGAAAATCAAAACAGCAACATTTCTGAAGGATAGAGAGATCAGAGGGTTTTGTTTTCAAAGTTCTGTAATGGAAACTAAAGCCACTGGATTAATAAAAAAAAATTCCACCTTTAAATAGTGATTGAACATTAAAGATTTTTTAGAATAAATACCCATCAAAATACCATCACCATTTAATTTTCAGCAAAGTGTATTAGTTTCTTGGGACTCTGTATTTCAGAAGCAAATATTTTGGTCTACAGTCTCTGTCTGGCTTCTGAGCTCAAGGCTATTATGTCAGAACCCCTGTTGTGCTTCTCCTTGTGCCTTGGGCTGTAACCACAAAGTAATTGCTATAACTGTGGCAAGAATAGGCCTGGTGGGTTTTATTTATTTTTGTCCTGCATTATCTTGAGAGAGATGGATGGAAATCACTTCAGAGCCTACCACTGGGCAAAACAAAAGCAGAGGGGCTGTGATACTCCTACAAGAAAGAAAACAAAGAACCAAAGCTGTTCAAGTGCATGAACCCAGAAAGCTGGTCTTCACACTTAGAGGAAACAGCTTGAATTGATGGCCCTGTCCCACCATCTGATTTTGGGAAAGAAACGCCACATACACCATATACCAACAGTGGAAGGTGGCATGGAAATGTTGCTGGCTGTGGAGACCTTTCTGTAGCAAAGGAGAAATCCAGGCAGAAGTGTAGAGGTTAAGAAAGATAGCTTTAGCTGAAGCCTTTTGGGGCCAAAGTTTGCTTTGTGGGATTCAGGGTCTGCTTTCATTCTTGCCATGCCTGGTTTCCATTAAAGTGCAAACATTACAGATATCCCTTTTTAATGCCAAAAAAATGAAAGGCCTTTAGGAAGAGATTCAGCCCTGTAGCCACTGAGTGTCCCAAAGCAGGTGTCTGTAAAACCCAGAAGACAAGACGTACGCAAAAAAGTCTAGGTTCTGTTAATGCCAGGGACAAAATGACTCTTCCAGTACCGAGTCCATAATTTCTAAAAATAAATCACCATAAAATCATAGCTGTTGTACCATCAGTTACTAGAAAGTTAGTGCTATTTTGTTGTAGTGTTTGTTCAGTTTGCTGAGTTGATGTCAGTTAACTTTCCTCTGCTTGGGAGTATTTCAAGCAAATCCCTCCAAGAAAGGATTTGCAGAACTGGAAGTATCTGTCCCCTCATCCACCACAGTGCCTGCCTGTGCTGGGGACCCAGCTTTTCAGTACAATAAATTTAATTCTTTAATGATATCCTCTGTATGATTTTTAAATGGGAGGAGGGGGAACAAAACAAAATGTGATAAAGTTCTACAGTTTTACATATTAGATTATTTATGTCTCAATACACCAGAAAAAAGTGTACAGAGATAAATGTGAAGTTCACACTGCTCAGGAATCTCCTTTATAGAGGAAAGCAAATGCACTGACTTACACCCACTCTCTCTTGGTTCCAAGGCCAGGGTGGAGCTTGCATTTGTCCATTAAAATAAACAAAGGGTCTGTTAATGGTTTTGGTGGACCACATAGTCTCCAAGCTTGTGGGCTTTGAATAAATGCTTTTGAAAAATACCTATTTGCTCAAGAAAAAGGCAATTAAACCCCATAATTTCTGGAGCTAGCAATACTAAAGAACATTAAAGCATCTTTCCATTGCTTTCATGGGTACCCATACTGTCCTTTTAACACACTTTTATTCACAGTACTCTATCAGTTCTTATTAGTCTGATACAGAATTCTGTAATTAAAAAATAAAATCCTGAAAATTACTGTTTGTTATTTCCTTTTCCTTCAGGCACTTACAGCAATAACAAGCCCCCCCCAAAAGTTGTAGATAAATGAAGTTGCTTTGCCTTATTAAAGCTCAGACAAAATGACTGAAGTAAATATAATTGCATTGGATTTGATATGGAAATGGAAATACAATTTTGGGTCAGGGAACTGATTTGTTGCTGGAGGACTGATGTCACACTATCTTAAAATATTGAAGTATAGGTCTGAGGACAACAAAGGAGGAAGAATAATGTTTAAAACAGAAAAATATACTCCCAGACATAGAAGATTAGGGAAGATAAAGTAACAACAGTCTGCTTGAAATAAAATAATGTAGAGATCTTTTTTAATAAAAAGTGTGGGCCCTACTTTAGGTTATTTGTATCATCAATACTGTTGTTTCTAAAGGGATGCCTAGACCAACTTTTACCTTATGCAAGATTTTTTTTTTTTCTAAAAGGATGTTTGTTGGACTGCTTTAGTGTGGCACTGAGAAAGCTATAGAGATCAAAGCCAGCATGTTGTAGACTCTGTTCAGCTGTAAAAAGTATCTGCCTCTCATTTTGAAGATATAAAAGCAAGCAAAGGTGCCATTTTCAGGATGTTTGTCCTCAGCTGTTACCCAGAAGAGTTCACATATTACTTTATGTGAAATCTTGACTCCACTGAGATAACTGGTAGTTCTGACATTGTTTCTGATGGGGTCAGCAATTAATCATCTACACTTAGAAATTAAAAAAAAAAAAAAAATTGAAACCCTTGAATTTAAATTTCGTTGTTTTATTGTTTTATGTTTACTCTGTGATACTCACAAGAAATTCAGTTTAAAGGACATGAGTGAACATAATTTTGAAAATCAACATTGCATTTTTGTATTTGAATTTTTGAGATATTTTTATTATGTATGTCTCAAATACATGTGGACCAGTGTGTCATTTTTCAAATTTTCAAATAAGAAAAAAAATACTCTGGAGAGCCCTGACAACAAACACCCCTCCCTAAAGCATTTTCTCAGGGGCTATGAGTGGTCCAATCTGCAGATGCTGTGCTAACAGCAGAGGTGACCAGAACTACGATGTTTCCCTCTGCTATTGGCTCTGCTCTGACTTCTTTCATGGCCCTGGCAACCGGTTTAACATCCTTGGATACATCATTACCCGGTGTAAATTGTCATAGTGCCATGTAAGCCATTAACACTTACGAGGCTTTGCCTTGCTGTGCCTTGGTTTACTCTTGTGATGAAATGAGCAGAACTGGCTGCACTTGCCAAGTGCATTGCGCTGGGTAAATAATGAACAGATGTCAAATACCCTGGGCTTCTCCAATGCGGAAAAAACCCCAAATACCTACCAACAAAAAGAAGCTGTAGGAATGGCTAGAAGTGGTGTTTTATTCAGAAATCTTCACAGAGCTTGCAGGTGAATTATTAGGAAGTGAGATGTAGTGAAGATTAGTTACTCTTAATTTCTCATTAAAGTATTTGCTTACAGATCTAAGTTCTTCTCAGCAGTTGTTTTGAAGTCATGGTAATGGGTTCATTTGACTCATGTAATGTTTAACTTGCAGTATTCTATTTGTTCAAGGTTTCGAAAGTATTATAAGATCAAATGTGTGTTGTGGGAGAGAAAAAGACAAACAATATCTGAATTCCAGTCAGGCTCCAGAAAGACACAAGACTCTTGCTTATCTATGAAAAAGTAAACATTTACAGCTATATTTTGTTCACAACCAGTAGCTGCCAGCTACCCTTGTACTGCACGATCTACATTACATTTTGTCCCTTAGGAAGCTATCAAGTCTCTGAAAATCAGTATTAGGTATAGAAATCTAACCTATGTAATGAGAGTTACTTCTGCAAAAGAGCTTATTGTAGCTTGCATTTTTTGTTGTTAAATATTATTTTTGTATTAACACAGTTGTGTAGATTTTTTTGGCTGAGCTGTGAAGGACAACACTGCACAAGGTTTAACAAAGCGTTACCATGCAAATGATAGCAAAAAAAATGGCAAAGTAAGTCCCCTTTGATGGCTTCCACGGCTGCTCACACACTTCATATCTCATACAGCAGCAAACTGAAAAGTAGAAGGACCAGTGCTATGACTAGCCTGAGATGAGGAGGGTGCAAGAGGAAACAAATCTGCTGGGGAACAAGAGGCAATAAACCTACTGGAGAGCATGAGTTGTCCCCAACTCACGGAGTTGGGGTGCTGCTGAGATGGGAAGGGGAGGATAAGTGAGGACAGGGGCTCCTGAAGGCATCTTGGGAGAGGGAGGACTGTCTCAGGGGAAACCTCAGGGGACACCACTGGGCCTGAACTACTGGTGGCTCCAAGGACTGAGGTTTTAATCCTGGTAACAAAAATAGAGCTGCAGGCTTGCAAGTGCTCAATTTTTTTCATTGGTGATGAAATTATCATCTATTAAAGGAACTGTAGTTATGAGAGGGTGGGTGTTTAAAAACTCGTCCTATTTCTTAGAAGGTCAGGCATGCTCAGCAGGCAGTGCCTTCCTCTGAAGTCACCCAGCAGACACAGCAGAAAGCAATGCCCACATCCGTGGTGTGAGCCCACGGAGGTCTGAGGCTCTAAGGTGAACACCTGCAGTACTGTTACCCCACTACAAGAGGAAGCTCCTTCCAACATATGATTCGGGGAACCTAATATGCTGCCCTCCAAATGGGTGCACCAGCTTCCAGCAGCTTTTCTTTGCAACCATGTTCTCCATTTTATCTGATCCCTCTTCAGGCTGCAGCCCTGCTAATGGTGCAGCTGCTACAGCTGCCCTTTGATTGCTGTAAACACTGCAAGAGTGTCTTCCTCCTGAGCTAAGAATTAATTTGCAGGGCTGCAGCTCGTACAAACAATTAATGTAGCTCCTTTCTGCCCACTTCACCTTGCTCTTGTTAAATCTAAATTTTGTGAGCCTTCTGTGACACATTTCCTGAGGGTGAGCAGTATTGCAGTGCTTGACAGGTACTGCTAGAAGGACAAACTGTGTTAAAGCTGTCAGGAAGTGTCCACAGTTTACAGTGGTTAAATGTTTGTTTGGCAACATCATTATTAATTCATTGTCAAGGATCTTGGAAAAAACCTTAACCCTTTAGGCAAAAGCATGGTTCCATACAACCTGGTATATTCTAGATGTGTGCTCTTCTCATGAATTCAAAGCACTAGTCTTTGCTATCCTGATTCACAGCCTCTCCCTATATTAAAAAAAATCCCAGCTTGTGCACAAGCTTAGAATAATGGGGATAAAAAGGACAATTTTACTAATTTAATTAAGATATTTTAGAAAGACTTGAACCAAATGAGATTTCAGTTGAAGAGGAAAAAAACAGGTGATTTAGGATAGTAACTGAAGAACAATATACCTGACCTGATGAATTGTACAGGGCACATAAAGGTTTACTAGATACCAGCACTTCTATAAGAAAAGTAGGATTCTAGCCCTTGCTCTTGAAGGCTGAATTTTGAACTACAAACCAGATGGAGGGGGGCTCATGGGTGAGGAGGAGTCCTTTTCTGCCTAAGTGTAATCATAAAACCTTTGGTACACTGGAGAAAAAGCATTTTCCCCATGTAGGCAATTTTAGCCTTGGTTTGTTTGTTTTTTTTTTTCCCTACTTACTAGCCAGAGACAATGTGCTAAAAGCTGGAGAAGGGCCAGCATGGGCTGCTTGAGTGCATGGCCCTGGGAAGGGCATCTGTGCAACCCTCTGTGGTGTGGGCACTGCAGTTGTGGTGGCCCTGGATGGTTCCACTGCTGAGGGGGTGTGCTGCAAGCACTCCCTTGTCTCCACTGGGTCACTGGGCAAGGTCTTTTTCTTCACAAGAAACCATTTCATTCAGTTTCCCTCTCGTGAGCTGTGTTTACCCAGATATGCTGGCAGACATGCGTCTCTTCCCAACTAGTGTTTCTTGCTCTGTACTGTCATGTCTCATGCTGCTCCAGAAATTATACCAACAGCAGAGAGGGCTGAGCCTGCAGGGAGGGGAAAGATTATGACTACCGACCACAGAAATGATAACAGAAGGATAGGCTGGACTGGGGGATGCTGTGACCTGCTTCTGCTCTGCTGGTAGGACTTTGGCTAAGCCCTTTCACCTTTCCATGTTGCTCCCTTCCCGTCCATACTCCACTGTATTTAGACAGTGAATGACTTAGGGCAGGGCCTGTCTTTTCGTGACAATGTGTATATGTACAGTGACTAACCTAACAGACTTGTGATTTCATCTGGGACTGCTTCTCCAGCTCCAGTAGCACCTAAAATATGTGTTTAAACACCAAGTAATTAATCTTGAAGTGGTATCTGCTGGTGGAAGATGGAAGTCCCCTCTGTTATGCAGGAATCACAATTTCTGTTCTGAGTTAGTGCTTCCACATGAAAACAAACACTTCAGGATCTTTGAGAAGTTTGGTCTCAAGTACAAAGGGTGCCTGAAGAGCGGTTTATACTTTGAACATGTTGCTATGAACCTGCTGTGCTCCAGCCTGCAGTCCTGCGCCTGTGTGGCACACTTCTCTGGGACTTGACAAATTCTTACAGTCTCTTGATAAGGATTTTTTGATAAGACTTTGCATTCCCATAATGTTTGTTCTAATGCTTCTCACCTTCCCAGAAGCACTGCGCTAAGCTGAGGTATTTAAAACAACTACTAGCATGGTGGTTTTTTTTTTCTCTCTCTAACTATGCCACGGCAGCATCTTCTACTTGTGCAGAATCTTGGTGGCTGTTCAGAGGACACATGTCCTGTGCACTCCATCGATGGGCTCCCCTTGGGGTGGAGGTTAAAGGCATTTTCTCCACATTGCTGGTGGTAAATTTTAGGCTCTGCTGACAGTGACGCTGTTCCCATTCAGCTGAAATGGAATTCAATCCTTCAGTCTCTGCAGTGAGTTTATCTCCAGTTTAGTAATGAATGACACCACCAAGTTTGTGCTGTGAGTTTTGAGGCATTGGTTTTACACCAGGCCACCCAGAAGCCAAGAAATTTCTTTTCTTCTGCCAAGAGCAGAAATGGCTCTGTGATGAAGCTTTCCTGCTTGTTGTGCTTTGTGATGCTGTATGACACATGTAACACAGCGTCTCCCAGAAAATCTCCTAACCTCCCCACCAGGAGGGAAATATTATCCTGATTTTGGCATGGGAAATGAGGGAGTAGGAAAAGGAGTGGAGCTAACAATGAAGGGTAGCTGCAAACACTCTCTTTACCAGAGATACAGAGATGTCAGACTTTTTTCCTGTTAGGGATGCTCCTGAAAGACAGAGTCTTTGACTGTCTTAGTAGAGGATAAATGCAATTTCTTAATCCTTCAATTAGAAGTAGAAAACTGGGGGGAAGAAGAGCTGTCATGCTGCCAGCATATCTCGCAGCTAGAGTAAAGATTATTTCAAAAAGTCTTTTCAGTTTGCCATGGTGTGACAGAAAAGTCTACCTATATGAGGCAGCAGATCATCCTAGACGAGTTACTCATCGTGGACTAATTGTGTGAGATCGTTTTGATATTGCAGACACACTGAGTGATTGAACTGTGGATTAACCATGCATCAGGTACCTGACCTGACTTGCCGTTATCCCAGAACATTGTGATGTTTAGCTTGCCAACCGAGCATGCAAAATGGGATTGCTGACATCAGGGTACAGTACGAAGAGGGACGGTCTGACCGGGAGAGCAAGAGGGACGTCTTGCGTTTTTATGGGCTGACATCACATCTGGAAAGCTGCTGCCCTCTGGTGAGTCAGCACACAAAAGGCAATCATACGAGTCTGATCATCCAATGGCTTGGATGGAGGAAAATCTGCTGTTTGTGCCAGCAATCTCGTTCTAAACAAGACTCTGCCTTTGTCGGGGAATTTTGAGAACTCTGCAAAGAGCTCATTGATAAATCTCCACCTGTTTTCCTTGACTGTAACCTCGTTTGCAACTTGCAGGTTTTCTAAGCTATGTATCTGTGTGTTGCCTGATGAACCTTTACCAGCTGCACTTTTACTGGATTGGGGCAGGAGTGTCTTTTTTTTGGCTGCTGACCCTGCGTGGTCTTGTTTGTGCCTGAAGCACTGGGGCTCTGCTCCAGTATGAAGTGTGATGGTGGAAATGATGCACCTGGCATGCTTCTCTTTTGGACAGTCTGGATATAGGTCTCAATTCCTTTGCTGGTAGAAAAATCCAGAACTCCAGTGAAAGAGGATAAGAAGTAATTTTTTGTATCTCCCCTGCAGTTTGAAAACTAGAATGGTTTCCTGCTTCTCTTTTACTGCTGGCTGCCAGAGCTCTTGAGATGCCAACAAGGATTTATTTTTTTGAAGATTTGTTCTTTTCTTCACTATGGGTTTTACTAGTAGGAAAAAAATAGAAATATTGCTGTGTCATCATGATTGCAAATATCTACCTTTTACGGTCATTGTCACACCAAACAGTCAGAGCATCTCTTTGTTGTGGTTTGTACCAAGCACTCTGTTGTTTTCTGCTGCAAACACATTTGAGAATTACTTGTTCATTTGCTACCTATCACTGTCTCAAATACCCTATAATAGTTCCCCCATGTATCTTTCTCTTCTTTTCCATCTTTTTGAGATGCATGATGAACTCCTGAAGAAAGCCATAAAGATTGAAGCAAAGAGACTATTGTACATCTGGGGAGAAAAGTGGGTAACTACCACCATCTCCAAACAGCATGGACTGTCAATCTCACTTCGTAATTTCTCTATCAACCCCACAGTTGCATTTCAATATGTCTGTGGAAAGATTAGGCGTATTTATCAAAAAGCTTTCACTGGCACAGAACCAGTCTTCACCTTAGTGGCCAATCATCCTCCTTTTAAAAAATATATATCTTTACTGGAGGCCTGATTCTGTTCAGTTTCAGCTTCCAGCCATTGAATGACATCATGGCTTTTTACTTTCTTGATAGAAAGAAGCATATAGTATTGGAAATGTTCCCCAAATGTAGGTACTGATGGGCTGCGACCGAATCACTGTTTAAGTTTTTATTGCATTAATTGGAAAGATTTCCCAAGTATCTCTTATTTAAAGGAAAAATTTAAAAACTAAGGATTGTTCTTGTGTTTCTTCTGCCAGAATGCTCTGAAGCATAGACATCAGGACCGGACAGAGATTTCCAGGGTCAGTCTGCAACTGCTGTAATATTTGCGAAAGCAACATAGACACCTAACCCTTACTAGCAGATCTCACCAACTTCTGGTGACACTCAGGCTCTCTGGCATTTCAGATATACCTTTATTAGTACTACTTGGCACCACCATTCTGTTGTGACTATAGCTTTATGAGTTACATGTGTCTAGTACTTCAGAAGCTCTCATATAGTTATTTTCAGTTGGGTGAGACTCACAGATGGGAAATATAAATTACTGGGGATTGAGGACCATTTGAAGCTAGTCTTAGAGAAAAATTAGAATCACCCTAAATGAATATTTAAGACAAATGTGATCAGCAGCCTCCTAAAAGTGACTGCCTCTGAACTGCTGTGGTAGCATAATTTCCTGATTTTTAGATGGTGGAAGGTGAGAAAAATCCCAAAGAACAGTGCTGTGCTGTGCTGTGCTGTTCTGTGATTTGAAAAGGATCATAGCTTTATGCCAGATGGTGGTGTTTCTCTGTCATCAGTGAAAACAGGATTAGCACAAAGCATCCCACTGTTGTGGAGTGTTTCAGGGCACTGGTGTGCAAGCAAGAGAAGTTGAGACTCTTGCAGGGGCTGGCAAAGTATCCGGGCTGTAAGCAGGGAGCTCCTGACGTTAGTGTAGATACCCAAGTGGCTGCCTTTGCCTGAGGTGGCAAGACTTGCAAAGGGATTTCTCAGATAAATCTTTCTCTTCCCTTTCAGCTCCATCCCCCTTCCTGCACAAAAAAAGAAACCAAACCAAACCTTGCCCAGCTGAAGCCAGTTCAAAGAATTGCAGAGAACAGGCTATTTTTATTTCATCTGCATCCTAATACTGTGCAGGGGGGACGACTCCTGCTGAATGAACAGGAAGGAAAGGAGGTTTGGCGCATGGCATTATCCCAATGCACTTCTGGACTGTGCTGTTAACTCCTTGATGGCTGTTGTATAACAACCGTCTCCTCTTCCAGTCTGCATATAGATTTCTAGCTCACCCAGGTCTCTCAGTTTCATACAGACCTGGGCTCCCTGCTGCCACAAGGTCTGAGAGGCTCCGTTCATTCATTCTGCAGATAAGTCTGAACGGGCTCTTGGCAAAGGTGCATCCCTGCAGCTCTTCAGGACGGTTATTGCTCCAGGGCATGGGTATCAGAAGGAGAGCAGGGATGTTGAAATCTCTGGAAATGTGCCTCTGTGCTCTGCTTTCTTCAGTGTGCCAGATGAGACCTGTTTGAGAAGTTTCTTTCCCTAATAGATCTTAAGGTGAATTCTAAAGAAAGCTGGGCTTGTGTTTATAGCCACTGGAGTTTATGGGGATGTTCTGCATTAAAAAGAAACCAACCAGAAACTGAAAGTTAAACATGAGTTTGGAAGCTCCCAGTAAAGATCTCATTCCTCTTTGAAAGCCTCTGGGAGCTCTCTCTGCAAGGCTGTTAGACTTGACTGTAACAGGGAAGGGCATGTGCAAATTCTTGGCCAGGTCTCTGAATCCCACCTGAAATGTGAGAGATGTGGTGATCACTATACGACATGTGACAGAAACCTGTGTGTTTAGCAGTGGTATTAGAGCCTTTTATCACGTCAAAGGCAGCAAAGGCAAAAGAAGACACATTTATTTTTTCAAAAGGAGCTTTCAATTCAGTGAAAGAAAACCCTACCGTTTGTGCTGTTGGGAACTTCCTGGCTAACTTACTACTATCAGAGAGTAGTCAGGAAGGTCACCTGTTGAGCAGAGAGGACGTGCGGGACACGGCTATAGTCTTCTCCTTCCTTACAGCTGCAGAGTGATACACCTGATCACTCAACTGCAAAGGCAGGCGTGCTTCCAGGTTGTGTTGCTTGTAGTAGCAGCAAGTTGGGATTGCATATATTGACAACTGCATCAGCCATAGGAGCCCTGCTCCTGCACACAATATATTCATTTCATCACAAAAATACAGGTACCGGTGCTCACTAGGCTTAAAACATTTTATCAGATTTTGGGATGAGTGTGTGGTCCCACTGCATGGAGTAGCAGAGATCTTTGTTTCCTCTTCAGAAAGTTTATATTCATGATTTGAAGTATGCCTATTCTTTCATCCCACTGAATAAATGCTTTGTTTGCTAGCAGATCAAAGATATTCCAGAGCAGATTTCTTTCCATATTGTTTGAGAAATTGTGGTTATGGACCACCAGCATTCACTGGCCATCTACCAGCCAGACTTCTATGGCCATTTGGCAAAGATGCTGGGAAAAGTATGTAGATTTTGCTACTATTGGCAAAATCCTACTCCATCCTATTAAGTGTGGGTAGCACATGAAAGTTGATGGTAATAAATACAACATGTGGGTGCATTAAAGCTGATCTTGAAAGGATCTGAGAGTTTAAAAAAAAAAAACCAACCCAAACAAAAACCTATCTGAGAATTTTATAGCTTTATCAGGTCTAAAAAATTTGAGACAGGCCAGAAAATGTAACTATACACTCAATGCTTTTCAGGAGTCAGTGAAAACAAACTAGATATCTACTGAAAGAAATAAAGTCCACAGAAAACGGTTCATACCCTGTAATTTGCTTAATATAGAATCACGAGTAGTTGCCATCCAGTCTAACCATTCTGCCTGCACATAAATCACATGTGTCTTTCTGTGGCCTGGAAATGGTGTGAGGGGAAATCCTGTTGCTCCTAAATATGAATGTTCACCTCTGTTCATGGAACACAGGATTCCCGTTGCTAAATACTGAATCTCAGTTGAGGATGGAAAGAAGAGCAGGGTTTCTCCAAGTGCGAGACACTCAGAGCAATACTGCTGCAATGTTAGTGTGAGCCGGTTAAACTTTAACCCAATTTCAACCACAAGACCAACGTTTCTGAGTGGTCAAGGCAAGAGACAAGGAACAAAAAAACTCCTGTCAATCAGTGCTGTTTAATGTATAGGATTGAGATACCAGTTAATCTCTGCAGGCAGCTGAGTCAGCATCCTTATGATAAGGAGAGGAGGGCTCGATACATCTGTTAAAGCTTCAGCTGAATCCTTCATCATGGACAGTCTGTCTGGCATGAAACAAGTTGGATCAGCTCTGCAGCATCTCACAAGGCTTGCTGCAGGGATCACTTCTGCTTGTGTCAGATTGTTGAAGACAAGCGCTTCTCTCTAGAGGAGGACCCTGGACTTTGTGTCCACAAGGATGTGACTGTTTTATTGCAGCTGGGAACCACTGAGAAAGGAGTGAGGTGTCAGGCACACCTTTCTGTGCAGTGTTTGACAAGATACAGATGGTTTGTTGCACAGCAGCTGGTTATATTACACTGCCCTACTTGGATATACATTCCTTCAGTGCAACGTGCAGGGACCTTTCCTGGCTATTTCTGGCCCTTTGGATTTCACTCCAAGGACCAGATACTGAAGCATTAGGCAACTCAGCATCTGAATATTGTCTGAAGTTACTGAGTTCAAATCTTCCATGTTCAGAAGTATGGGTTTATGCAAGCATGGAATAAGAACAATCTCTTTTCACTCACCAGATTTTTCATGGAGTTTTTCACCCCTTTTGAATAAAAGATGAAAAGAAGAGGACTCCAGCTAACACACCAGCAGGTGCTTGAGAAAGCCCTGGCAGCACCTGCCTCCCCCTCAGCCTTTTCTCATCAAGCAGGATCTTCAGAGGAAGATGGCAGAAGACAACATCAAGCATATCTGCAACATAGTTCAGACAACCCAAAACTACAGGTGTAGTCACAGTTCAGCTTCTTGAGTGAAAGAAAGAATTCTTTGTAGTAAGGCAGAGATTTTACCTCAATAATATTGGAGGTTCTCTGGAATACTCGATATGTTTCCTAATGTAATTTTCCTGTTGCCTTCAACTTGTTTCCTTAGTATTTTTCAAAGTCACAAAAAGAAATATCTTCTGTTTCATGTTGTTCATATAACACTGAACTGCTTGGCTGAGTACATAAAATACAGGTATTTCTTTACATTTTACATGAGGATACAAATCTCTGAAGAGAGTAGATAACCACTTAACTAAATTTCTTCCATCCTCTCACACCCTGCAATCAGGTGTTGGAAATTTTTAATTTAATGGAAATAGATGACAGTTTTGTCTTAATATTGAAAGCTTGGTTTCATTGTCACTGGACAAACTTTTTACAGGGGATCTAGTGTTGGGGAAATGAGCATAGATATGGTCTCTCGGAAATGTATGTATAGTTTGGGGTGGGGGGTTTTTTGAGCAGAATATCATCTCAATAAGAAGCCCACCCAGGCCAACATACTGCTTAGTATATAAGGTTGATGTTATCGGAAGAGATTTTTACCTCCCATTCAGGGAGGTTTGATTTTTCATTGCCCTTGCAAGTATGGGAATGTGACAACGTTGCCTTTTGCAACAAGGGCAGGGGTAAAAATCTTAAAAATGTGTTTTGAGCCATGTTTATGAAGGAGATTAACTTAATTTGTCCCAAATTCTCCCTGTGGCAGGGCTTGTAGAAATTCAATGTTGTAGTAAATTGTTGGCTCTCAGCATACACGATGAGTCATTATACCCATTCTGGCAGGGAATAGACTTAATCCTGGGAATTGCAGTTAACTGATCAAGGAAGGATTTTCTTGTTGATCTTAATGACATACCTGTTTGAAGCTTGAACTAGCCTGTTTGAAAACACAGGTGACTATGGGTGGGGTGTGAAAAAGACAGTCTAACAGGTTGCTGATATGGCATTTTCAAATCAACTCCTCAAGCCTGTTAATTTTAACTCTTGGACTCTGTAACATAGCCCACAGAAGCCACACAATTTATCACACTTGCCTCTTAATATTATTGCATATGAAAGAAAAAAGAGGATAAAATTATCTGCAGTGCAATACAACACTTTCAAGTAGAGAAGGTGACAGTCCCTGATCCAATGGCTGTAGAAGCAACCATACCCTGAACTGCCATTTGAACAGCTTCACTCAGTGACCTGGCAATAGTCAGTATGTGAAGGGATTAGTTTCTACAAAGCCAAGAGTGATGCTCTCTGCACAAGCAAGTGATCATTTCAGGTCACCACTCCCCAAGCTGTCCTCTCAGCATGTGTGAACAGTGCTGTCCTAGGCCCCCAGCATCTTTGTCCTGATGGTCACAGATCTGGTTGAAGTTGCCATCTCTGCCAGCTGCTCTGAACAAAGGTTTGAGGGGAAGCAATGAAGCTCTTTACAGGCACAGAAAACCAGAGATAGTGAAAACAGCTGCACAAAGCAACTCATCTCATTGCTAGAGATCAGTGGGGGACATTAAGATTAGACATTTGTCTTGTTTATTTGTTACAGGGAAGAAAAGGAAATAGTAAGTCTTTTGAAATGGAAGTTTCTAGTGGAACATTTGGAAATTTCTCATGAAAATGAGAAAGAGATATTCATGTTAGATATTTTTGCTTTCACAGCTTTAGGTCTCTTTGATTTTCAGTGTACTTTGGCAGGAGATACTGCAGATGATCACCCAGTGGTTATGGCCTTCACCTGAGGCATAGGGAAGCTTAATTTGACTCCAGGTCAGAACTAGGATGGCCAGAGACTGAGTCCAGAGCTACAAACTCTCAGTGAACAGTACCTGTTTCTCTGGAAACCTGTTTCTCTGGAAACAGGTACTCAATGACAGCAGATGAACTATTTTTCCTTCTCTGCTTCGCTCTGAGTGAACCTGAAGAGAGAGGGATTCTTCTTTGAAAACAACTTGTTTGAATTTTAGGGAAATACAGCTGGACTTTCAGGTTTGCAGGTTCTGCAGAGTATAGTCTTCCTTGCAGTAATCACCCTTGAGACCTTTCCTCAGATAAATATTTCAAATTTATTGCAGTCAGTTGGTATACCTGTCATAAAGATAAGCACTGGAATTAAAATACCTGTCTGGGCTATTATTTGATAAAACATTTCTTGGTTCAACAAACTGAATTACAGTTACTTTCTCTTTGTTTGTCAGCTGATTGCAGGCTGAGGAGATAGTGAGCAGCAGGAAGGAGCTTGAACTGTGAACTTTTCTTTATCTCATTAAGATGTTGTTGACTAGTTTGAAGCTTTCCCCTCCCGCTGAGTTACAAGCTGGATGGCAATAATTTCTGCATGCAAGCATGATGTTTAGGAGTACTCCTTACACTCAAATGTCTCAACAGTGGGCCTCCACTTGCAGAGCCACTGTGGGTAATGCTGCTGGTAACTCTGCCAGGGCATGTAGGAACAGCCCTTTTGTTTGAGCCCTTCTTTAGAGTCAGGCAAACACGGCCCAATTATTAATATGCAAACAGTGAGTTACAACTACCCCCGCAGCAAGGAGATGTTTGTGTTTCAGAAGGACATTAAAAAGTCATTGGGCTTACACCTACAATGAGCTGCTTCACGCATCATTTATTGCTTTTTGTCTGAGATGAGAAGCTACTCTCAAGAATATTTGCACTCAGCAAAACCTTAAAGCATCTTGTAGAGAGCAAAATATTGTTCTCTTCATATGAACTTCAGGACAGAACTACTGCAGAAGTATTTGTGGTGAGAACATGAATCTTTATTTCAAATGTGAGAACATGAATCTTTATTTCAAATGTGTATTGTAAAACATGGCACTTGCTGTGAGTTCAGGGAGCTGCCTCTTTCTTCAGAAGGCACCCACAGGGTTGGGTGTCATGCACGGGCTTGTGAGGCCATAAGGAGGTGTTAAAGTGCTCATACCTGGACAAGATACCAGTTCACAATAATGTCAAACTGTCAAATGATACTCACTGTTTTCTAAAGTCCATTGACTCATGTTCACATTGGTGACAGTGAATAGAGAGATGTGTCTCTCCTGAATCTCAGTCATAGATCTCATGTTTGGAGTAGTCATTTCAAGAGTGGTGGGAGGAGATGAGCAGACTGTGTAGTGCTAGGAAGGAGGACAGCATCTCCATAGGGTCTTTTGGACATCCTGCAAAGGCAAAAGCCCAGGACACACAGTACAAGGAGAAGTGAGACCTATAGGCCATGAGTGGACAAGAACCATTTTGGAGACCCTTGGGATGGGAGAAACTGGAAGCTTGGGCCCTGTGTCAGCAGCAGGTAGACTTCCTTCATTTGCAGGCCTGCAATAACCAGACAAAAGTCTGGAACGCAAGCAAGGAGGAAGTGTCACTGTACTGTTTAATGTGTCTATTGACAACCCAGATGATGAGATGAATAGCAGTCTTGGAAAGCTGGCAAAGACACCAAACTGAGGGAAGCAATTAATATGCTACAGAGGGGCCTGGACAGGTCCAGAGAAGAGTCTTTGTGATGGTCAGGGCAGAAGCATAGGGTGTACAAGGGGAGATGAGGGACACTGGGCTGGTTCAGCCTGGGGGAGAGAAGGGGAACAGGAGATCTCTCTTCTGTCTGCAGCTGGCTGGTGGGAGGGAGAAAGGAAAATGGAGCCAAACTTTTCCCTGTGGTGAAGAGCAACAGGATGAGATACAACAACATGACCTGGAACATGGGAAATCCCCATTAGATACTTGGAAAATCTATGAGAGTTATCAGGCATTGGAACAGGGCCCAGAGAGGATGTGGAACCTCTGTCCTTGGAGAAATTAAAATTTGACTTGACAAATCTATGAGCAGCCTGATCTGATGGGCCTGCTTCAAGCAGTGAATTAGATTAATTCCAGAAGTCTCTTCCAATCTGAATTATTCTATGATTTCATTAAAACAATTTGGAAGAAAAATAGTTGCATTTTAAAAGTAAATAATTAACCTCTCTACGCTTCTGTATACAAATTTGAATGGTTTTTAATGTGCTTTTAACATTCAAATGTTACTGTCCCATTTTTTCAAGTTCTCTAAATTATGCACATATATAAAGGAAATTGGAAGGCCATTATACTATTGTACGGTTGTTATTATTATATGTCGTTAAATGTATGGAAAGTTTCCACTTAATATGCACAAGTAAACTGACATTTTAATTGTCATTGTATTTAGGACCTTTAGCCACATATCTGAACGTGACAGTGCAAGGTGCTGAACAAATTAAGTCCAAAAAGCCAGTCTATGCCACAGGGAGCTTTTGAGCTCAATAGAAAGAATATTTTTGTACTGTTAAGAAGGTTTACAAGTGGGGTTCTTTTTCACACTGAAGTTTAGGTCAAACAAGAAAGAGCAAGAGCTGAGGCGAAACCACAGAAAAAAAAGAAAGCTATGTGAACTTTCTACATCAACACAAAGTTAGTTCTGAGAAACTTTGCTCATTGTGCATCTCCAGACAGAAAAAAATGTCTTTCATCTGTGTCAAAAATAAAGGTAAGTCATGCAAGTAAAGAGTTTTGCTGTCCATGTGGTAGTCAATGTAAAAACACTTCCTGTATCCCAAACTGAACTACCAGTCCAGAAGTCTAGCATTCCTGGAGACAAGTCATAGCAAACTGTTATGAAGACGTCTTGAATAAGGGAGGCCAGAAAATAATTCTGAAAATCTTCAGATTATATAGGTTTATTACACTATAAAACACAACATTGGAGTGCAAAGTAGTGGAAGAATCACAACTACCATAATTAAAAAATAACTAAACCAGACATTATCTAGATAGGTGAGCCTTTGACTTTTTCATGAATTGTGTCTTCAACAGATGTCAAGCCTTTTCTCAATGTAGCTTCTTTCACTTTTTCTCTAAAAAGAGGGAAGCCATGCTTTAAAGACCCCTTCCTAAGTCTCACCATTGCTGCCTGTCACCCACTGTAAAGCATGTCTCCCCTCTGCCTTTTAATATCTATTCATCTAGAAGACATATTCAGCGACTAACAAGATTTATTTTTGCCCTTTTGTGTGCAGCCTGAGAATACTTTGAAGCATAGCCTGCAGTCTCCCTCCCAGGTGAAGTGATTCAGCTTTCTAAAAACTGGTTCTTCTTCTTTCTGTAAATAGGCTATCCTGGTCTCGTAGCAGCAAGGGAGTGGATGTCTGACTCATCTTTTTCTTACAGCTGCAGTTGCAAGGCTCTAATGAAAAACAGATGCAGAAAACATGTCCAAATACTTGACAAACCAAGTTGCTCTTCCTCGAGATCCTTCCTTCGCTCCCCAGCAACAGCATGCTTGGTTGCAAACTGCATTATCTCCACAGGAGCAGTGCCAGATACTGTGGCTGAATCAATGCCCAGCTGCGGAAGCTGTGTTTTATCTTTGTTGTTGCATTTGCAGCTGACTTGACTAATGATCTCCATCCCAAATTTAGATCTTTCACAACGGACTTTTGTGCATTACTGCTTTATCAGAGCTGCTCTGATTAGTTAAGTGATATATCTAAAAGGCTGGGGTAAGGAGACGAGCGAGCAGAAAACAACATATAGTTCTTGTGCTCCTAAACTGAGTGGTTTTGTAGCCAAGTAAGGACATTTTAAAGTTGGGTGGCTTTTTTTCCAAACATTTCTTTAAAAATCAAGGCTTGTATTTTGAAAGATGGTGGTTTGTTTTTCTCCAAAACCTGTGGCTCCTGTTGCAGTATTGTTTATGTAAGATCATTTAAATATCCCAAAGAAATGATGTTTTCTGTATGTGGACAAGAGAATATTTTCCACAGGTGACTAAATAGCTTTAACCTTGTTAAGTTGCTTCTCTATAGTAGTGACAATTCAAGGAAAAGGAGATAATAGCTAGGAGGCTAGAGTGTGTTTGACACTGTGGTTATGTGTGTGGCCGTGGCAGAAAATTCCCAGAATTTTTACAAACAAATTTGCACAGTGTTTATAACATCTAAGCCAGCTTAATGCAACTTTATCTACCAGTTAGGAAGCATACACAAGGAAAATATATTTCCACCTTCCTTGTCCTTGACAGGGCTGTGTACACATCTTAGAGCAGGAAAAAGAAATGGCACACTCAGCTGCCATCACACTGCCTTCTGTTTTTGTACATGCAAACAGTTACCACATGTGGAAGGAACACTCATATTTGTCAATGGAGTTATACTTTTCAGACATTTCTCATGTTTTAGATGCTGTAACTACACTCACAATACAGCTGAACTTGTGGTTAGAGAAGTTCTAAGACATGTGTGCTTTCGGTACAATGGATATTTGTGCATTTGTTCCTTGTCTTTGTTCCTTGAGAACTTGTTCTGTGGTTTATCTCTAGCTTTTTATTTTTAATTTTTAAGTTTTTTTTTTATTCCGGCCCAATATAAAAAGGTATGGTTTTTTTTAAAAAAATTGCTTTGTAGTTTTATAATCAAAGATGTTTATTACTATTAATCTCAGAAGATGTTATTAGCAATGAAGCTGCTCCAGACAAAGCAGGTAAGGATTCTTCAAACTGCTGAAAGGGAAGGAACCTCTTGGACAACTACCATGTAAAGGACAACAATTTATTTGGTGTTTTTTCATACTCTTGAATGCATACATGTGATTTCTGGTAAATTCAGTTGTAGTTGTGCTAGGTACAGTTTTATGACTAGCTTTTCACTGATGAGCTAGCTGAACTAAAGAGCTCTGTTTTCAGCACAAAGTACTGTAAAGAACAGGAAGGGTCTTGGTTACAAAATTCAGCTGTGGATTTTATGTGTCATAGACCAGGTCTTACTCCTGTTTGCAGCAATGCCCTCCTACCCCCTGTATTAGTGGGTATATAACCATAACGGGATGTCTCTCAGCCACTAGAAAGGAGATATCTGTATTTGAGTGGAGTCCAGATTTATATTTCTATCCCTCTGCATCTGGGGAGGGTGCTTGGGAGTGGCATTTGATTAGTTAAGTTAGTTTTTTACTACATGTTTTTTCTTGAATCAGGTACAATACCAATACTGGGAAACATCCATTAAAACACATTTCTTTAAATTCCCTGCTCTCCACTCTTTTCTTGACAGCATTGTGTCCCTGTCCGGCCACACGATATAAATCAGATCATTACCTTTCAGGGCAGAATTGCTGGGAGTGAAAACATTCCACTCAGACTAATAGGATGCACTGAGTGAGGCACCATTTCATAGTTTTCCTTAAAATATGAAGTCTCTTCCTGGACAAATGACCCTTATATGGTAAAAGTGAAGCCTGCTCTTCTGGCCCTGGGGTGTTCAAAAGCATCACTTTTAGGCATGTTTGGTATTAAGAAGTATCTGGAAAATCAGATTATTTTCTCTTAATCTCTAATAAATTAGGAGTCTGAACACAGCGCGTGTTTACTTCCTGTTCATTCCTGAAAGAAGCATGAAAAAAAAGATTAACCAGACAGCCCGCTGTACTTGCTGCTGCCACTGTCTATA
>VZZY01001781.1:0-18306 GCA_013400335.1 Eurystomus gularis
GATGAAAAGCTGGACATAAGCTGCCAATAGCATCCTGGGCTTCATCAAAACAAGTGTGGCCAGCAGATCAAGAGAGGTGATTCTGCCCCTCTACTCTGCCCTGGTGAGACCTCACCTGGANACCTGGAGTACTGCATCCAGCTCTGGAGACCCCAGCACAAGAAGGACGTGGACCTGTTGGAGCATGTCCATGAAAATTATTAGAGGGCGGGAGCACCTCTCCTGTGAAGACAGGCTGAGAGAGTTGGGGCTGTTCAGCCTGGAGAAGAGAAGGCTCTGGGGGGACCTTATAGTGACCTTCCAGTACCTGAAAGGGGCCTATAAGAAAGCAGGGAGAGATCTGTTCTTGAGGGTCTGTAGCAACAGGACAATGAGTAAGGGTTCTAAGCTAGAAAAGGGTAGATTTAGGTTAGACATTAGGAAGAAGCTCTTTAATATGAGGGTGGTTGAGCGCTGGAAAAGGTTGCCCAGGGAGGTGGTGGAGGCCCTATCCCTGCAGTCATTCAAGGTCAGGCTTGATAGGGCTCTGAGCAACCTGACCTAGTTGGAGATGTCCCTGCTTATTGTAGAGGGGTTGGAATAGATGGCCTTTAGAGGTCCCTTCCAACCCAACACATTCTATGATTCTATAACTGACCATCGTCTAGTTCTGTCAACCTTGACCTAGATCATAGTACTATCACGGATACAAAAGGAAATTCAGTAGCAGGACAGTCACTGAGAAGCCAATAAAAGATTGATTGTTCTTTGTCTTCGTCCAGCCAAGCTTATTGTATGACTTCTAGTCTATGAAGGTTGTACTTGTCATACAATGATCTTTGTCTTTAAATGCTTTACAGGATCTTTAGAAAATTTCTGTCCTGGTTCCTACCTGGTAGTTAAAAATACAAAGCTCCCTTTGTGTCTTTTGCTGATATTACATTATAGTCAGCCCGTTGCCTGGTTATACAGGAATTCTCTGTAACAGTTTGGAGGAAGTTATTACAGTAGTGGGCACCAACTACAGCAGATAAAACAGTTTGAAAGAACTGCGGAAAAACTTTGAAGTTTCCTCAACAGCCCTAACATCCGCTTTAATTTCTCGTATCTGCTGCCTGTAAGCCTCTTGCTGGCTGAGAAAAAGAGTGTATTGTCTCTCATCAACATCAGGACTGTTTGCCAGCCCTTTGACTCAACAGGAAAATTTTGAGCTTTTGCAAAATTTGCAGTTGAGCAGATGGACAGCACACTGGAGGCCAAAATGACACAAAGGGAGCCCTTAGTTTATAGAGCACAGTTTTGGTCTGTCTAGATTATCAGCTTTGTGTTCTCTGCAAACAAGGCTGGTACAGGGAAAAGACTACATGGCTGTGGCTGAAAGAAAATCCTCTGTGATGAGTGAGAGCACAAAATGTGGGTCAAGACTTTTAAACCTTTTCCCTAGTTCTTCAAGCTGGATGGATTATGTGAAAATTCGAAGACTGATACGCAAGCAGCTTTGCTGTCATTTCTTACTCAGCACGTCTTACAGTTAGCAAACATGTGGACAGTTTTTGAATTGTTTTAACCAAAAATATTGAGGCACATCATTATGACCTTGCAAGACATAGGGTTCCTTTCCAGTACAGCTTCACTTAAGATTTTCTGAGCAGAAAGCTTAATGCAATAGCAATGCAGAATCTGGCTCAGACTTCACACAGTGACCCCGAAAAAGTGATTATGCAAGAGAATAGCCTTTCCTCTTCAGAACTAGGAGATTGAAGTCATAGGAAAGGTAAGGAAAAGAAAAAAAATATTTAAGAAACACAATAAGGCTTAAACTCTACTGCTTTCCTTCCTCACAGACTTCTTTCTTTGTCAGAGGCTGAAGCATTGGCACTTAACCCACAGGACTTTAAAGAAGAAACTCAGGACAGATTGTTCCCAAAGGGTTTCTTTGATACTGTGGTCAAACAGTCATAAAAAATTCCAGAGCTGCAACTGGCAAATGGGGGAGGGGGAGTGAAGTAAGATCAAAAAGGAGAAATAAAGGATAAAAAGGAGTCTAATTCTTTCCCCTTAGGAAGAGACTTGTAGATAAATTCAGAGGTCCTTGAAGGAAAACTCTGAAATGTCAGCAATGTGGCATTAAAAAAACAATACTCAACCATCCACTGATTTTTACAAAAGTATTGCTTTTCTGGTGTAATATATTAAAAAGTAAATAGAAAAATAAGGGTTTACTGACACCATATTAAATCTTTCCCACAGCAGTAACTTTCCACTTGATATTCTTCTGGAAATAAGACATCAGCAGTGGCCTTGGCAGTGGAGTATTAGCTCTGCCCTCAGTGATGCAGTTCCTGTAGCTCTAGAAAGTTAAGGTCTGTGGAAAATATATCTGTCAAAGGGAAACCAAAAAATGTCTAAAACGGGGTCTTTTCTTTCGGACCAGCCATGCAATGAATGATTACCAATATGCCAAGTAGATATTAACCCTAAGGGGACAGAGACTGGGAAACTCAGTCATCTTTTTTCTCCCCGTTCTATTTTATGGAGAGGCTCCCCCAAAGTGGGATGAGATACCTATATGGAAACTAATGAGCTTTCTTATAACCTAGAAAAGATGCAAAGGAGACTTCTATCGGTGAACTGAGTGTGTTCAATGGGGTCAGTGTTTTGCGTTAGGGCCACTTGTGTATTTCTGGAAAATATGATTTTTCTTTAAGGCCGGGAAAACACTGACAGTAAGTTTCAGGAGGATTTCTGGAACACACTTGCTAGTCTGGTCTCAGACCCAACATGGATCTTAGTGCAGTGTTGGCATCTTGCGGTGTTCAAGAGCTTGTTTGGGACCAACGCACAGGACTTGTGCAGGCAGACTCACTGTGGCAGTCTGTAATCAACTGACTTATCTTTTAAATGCAGCAGATATAGAAAGAGTTCTGAGAAATGTTTCTGAAATAAATGCCATGTTGAATAGTGTAAGAATGCTGGAAAATAAAATTCTTTTCCACAGGCCTTCAACAGGGGTCAAAAAAAAGAGGCTGGACACATGAGGCACAAAGAAAGCCTGGTGAGAAGAGAGGGGGCAGTGCTTTGGAGATTGTCACCAAACCATTATGTATGCACATAGCTAGTATTTTGTTGGTATTTGGGCCAAGCTAGGTAGGTGCATGAGCACCCTCTACTCCCCCCTCATCTTCCGATTGCTTTATCAGAGATTTTTGAGGGAGATTCACAGTCACTTCATTTTTCCCAGGAGATCTGCCCTTGTGTTGGGTGATCTTGATAGTGTGTGCTTTTAATGACCCCTGTTCAGACATTTTCACTGCTGCCCAGATGCACGGTATGGAGTTTACCAGTTCCTGGCTAGTGCCTGCAGCTCAGAGGAGGACATTCTGTAAAAGTGAGGGTGCTGGTCTCAGGTAGCTGCACTCCTCGTTGCCAGGTATCGCTGCACACAATATTTTCCTTCTTGCCAGACTACTTGAACAATTTTATCACTTGGAAAGACTTAGGAATAAAATTGGCCCACTTAGGTGATTTCGTTGAAAAGAATGGTTAATGGAACAAAACACTTTATTTGTTTTTGGGGAAAAAAAAAAAAGTAAAATACACTATTAAGATTGTGTTCAATGATAAAACCTTCCTTAGTGGCCTCAGTGCCATAGATAGTTTAAGAAACTGGGTTAGTCACTGCTCCAGCTTTTCTCAAAACTGATGTCCTTTGAAGACTCACTGCATCTATAGTTTTTCTACTCATACTGGTGGAAAGGAGGACTGGGAACACTGAGGGCAATTTTTCTGAATAGGAGTTTCCTTAACCTAAGCTAGAATAACCTCCTTTTTCTTCCATTGTGTTTGCCTCAAGTTGTTTATGCTTAAGTTGTCGTGATGTTGCACTAAGTTTTTTATATGGTGATGGTGATGGCAAGAGGGAATGAAACTACTTCCTTCCTTAGCCTTCATCAAGGCTAATACTGATGTTCTATTTAAAATCTTGCATGCATTTAAAAGAGGGCTGAGGCAAATACTCAAGAGTTTTGTTTATGAGGTTTTAAATATTAAGACCTCCTATCCACTCATTTTCTTTCTTTTCTATCAGCTGAGGTTTTTATATATTCAGTCATTTACAACTTCTGGACACGCCTGAACTATGCAGAACCCATTACAATGCTCAAGTGAAAAAATCCTCACTGTGAGGGAACACTCAATATTTAATAATATAATTTTTGCAGTGTTGTTTTTGCCATATCATTTATGTTTTTATCTTCTCTACATAAGTTTGGGGTTTTTTTCTTCAGTTTTAGGAATTACTTCCTATCAAAACCCAAAAGACCTGCTATACTTAATATATAATATGCCCCCTTCCATTCACAGAAGCTTGTACATTGAATCTTTTTATTATTACATCATACAGTTTGATAAATGCAATGTATCTATCTTCCTTTAATTACAAGTTTGTGAGTCTCTTGCTGATTTGCCTTTTATGATAACTGACCATGGTGAAACAGGAGAGAGATGAAGAATGAGAGAGACTCTTAGAGGAATTTAATTTGAGATTAGAATTTGGCACTGGGCTGCAGGTTTAAGTGTATAGTGATTAGACACCAGATTAAGAGGTATTTATACAATGACACAGCATTATTCCTGTTGTTTTCATGTAGTGCAAACTACAGGTAAGTGATGCTAACTTAGGGAGAACTATAGTTCTCCTACCTCACCACAGCAAGCATAAATATACACCAAGGAATACTCTGCCATTATGCTTATGTTCTTGTAGAAGCTGGCAGAATGCATGCAGGCAGCCTCACTTTGAGGACTAATAATATTTATATATCTGAAGTTATAAAATGACAAATATCATTATTACACTTTCATCGTATGTTGCTCAAGATCAGTGTTTCACACAGTGTGAAACGTAGTTGTGCATTTAAAACCCTATGAAATCTAAGAGGTAGTGGTACTGCCTTTGTACTAACTAACTAAAAGCATGAATGTCCTCATTTTGATTATTACTTCTGTTGAGAGCTCAGATGAAGATTCAGATAAAGAACAAGTAATTGAGCAGTATATCAAGCCCCTGAATTATTATGTAGTTTCTCTGCAACTTATGAACAAGGGTAAATGCCTGTAAGTGGGATTTATAAAAGCAAGGTGCCTGCTTATTACCTGTGATCTTTTTCTCATTCTCTCTCTGAATTGGTTATGTATAACTACACTTAAATGAAAAACAAGGCTTTTGGACTGTGAGAGACCTTATTTGTATGTTTTGGGACCCGAGCAATAATTCAATAAAACCTTTACTTTAAAAATACTGACAGCAGTTTCCTAAGCTGGTCACTATTTAAAGTAACGTTTTAGCTGAGATGAACATAGTGCTTCTTGAAGTTAACTTTTTAATTGTATCTACTTATGTTCTTTGGTGCAAACTAGATTCCTTTTGGATGAAACAGACCTAGATGGGCACTGTCACAATAAGTAATGTATCACAGCTGCTAATGAGCACCTAGTCCATGGGACCATGCTGTAGCTACTTTTGATATAAGAAGTCCGCGTAGCTTCCTTTGTTTCACTTTATAAGCCTGCTTTTATTCGACTGCAGTGCATGCTAGCATAGTTGCAGTAAAATAATGCCGATACTGTCATCAGAATTCAGGACTCCAACCCTTGGAAAAACCATAAACTGTTACAATTCACCTAGACTCCAAGCAGAATTTTACTACCACTTGCTCTCATAACAGCACCTCTCTTACCAGATCTGATAGTGAAATTTCTAGATCACACATGGGGACACCCATATTGGTACCAAAAGGACTCAAAATAGGATTAATCTCAGCTAATTCTAGGCTTCTACAATGTGAAAATTTGTCTTCAGCAGCTAATTTGTTGAAAATTTGGGCAGTGAAAAAAAAATTAATTCACTGGAATGCAGTTTGATCTATTTTAGACGCCTACTCCAGGATGAAATGAATTGTTCCCAAGTAGTACCTGTTTCTCTCCCTGACTTCAAAATAAACAAACAAAAAAATACAAAAAAACCCAAACAAAACCAACCCAAAACTTAGAGTAATTTATCTAGTCAGCTACAACGAGCTACAAAATAGGTTTCTTAAACTGATGTGTTTCTGAAACTGAAGTCAGTTATGTTCCTTACTGATGCAGTGTAAAAGATAGCTGCTCCCACATTTGTTTTGGGGATATAAACTTTCAATCTGGGCACTACAAGGACAGGCATTCAAGGTCCACCATGGGTGGAATTCAAAATCTGTGCCCCGAAGTACTTGCAATGCAAGACAGCGGTCCTATAAATGCGTGCCCAGTTTGGTATTTTATGTTGTCAGGATTCAATAGATGTTTTACTTTTGGTCAGCAAAACATCTCTTAAGAGCTTACTTTCCCAGTTCATTTGAGCTGAATTTTCATAAATGTTATGTTTCTATTTATAGAATGTACTGTTGTATTTTCTGAGCCTGTTTGATTCTGAGAAACACGCAGTAACAATGCTTTTGCTGGCCTCTGGATATCATGGCCGTGTGCGTCTCAAGCAGGTGTTTGTATGCTGGAAATACTAACTTAAATTGAGTATCATATCACTTATTCACAGAATATTGGGTACAAATGTGTTACTGTAGCACAAAATGAGTCAACCTTTATAAAAATACTGAAATACTGTTTCAACACGTATTAAATCCTCAGGAACAATAATGCTGCATTAGTTGGAACTTGCGGCCTTTGAGTCAGGGCCAATGATTTATATTGGTCTGTACAATACATTCTACATCCTAGAAGTTATAGGAAACAAAGTGATTGCATCGTTTATAATTCTTCCTAAAAGTATTTGTGAAAAATTAGTAAAGTGCTATGGCAATTAAAATAACCTTTAGGATTACTAGTTGTAGTTAACATTGTGTGAACTATGATTTCATTCCAAACTTCTGGTTTGTTGCTCATAAACTTCTGTAACGTTTTGCTCTTCATGCTGGCGTTTTCCATTTATCTCTCCTGCCTGAAGGTGGTTCTGGTGGTGTTTTATTGTGGCCTTTTAGCAATGATAACAGTTCTTCCATTTTTAAGTGTATGAAAGCTAGGGAGAAAAGCCTTTCCCCTTCAGTGATTCCTGGGATCTGTACTTAAAGTCTTCCACTAGCCAACGAA
Organism: Eurystomus gularis; assembly: GCA_013400335.1. Classification (NCBI taxonomy): domain Eukaryota; kingdom Metazoa; phylum Chordata; class Aves; order Coraciiformes; family Coraciidae; genus Eurystomus; species Eurystomus gularis. The sequence goes on from VZZY01001781.1 coordinate 7,120, forward strand.
GCAGGAGATAGAAACCTGAAATAGCCCCTACTGTGGAAAAGCAGATTTCAGTGTTCTGGTGAAAACTGGTTTTAGTTTGAGCAAATGAGGAGGAAACTGCAAAAATACACACATGCAGGCTTTGTGTATTTAAAATAACCATTTTAATGTGATTTTTATCACAAAAATATGCTCAAATAACTGTGGATATTAACCAAGGACTTTGCAATGGAAAAGCTGTCAGTTTTATATCCCACATAGCACACTCAAATACTGAGCAATAGCTGTTTGCTTACAGTATTTCCGTAGTACTTATTTTATCGGTGTCAAATAGATCACTACATTTTTCAGTATGCAGCTGTTCCCCATTAACCCTGAATGTAATCAGTAACCCCTACCACTCTGCGATTTGTGAACTAAGCTTTGTACAAGAGGGGAAACTAACATGCATTACATCATATCTAATTTTCGTGTGAACTTGCATGTATGTAGCTGTTTCTGAGCCAGAAAACAAGCTTTATGTGATTTTTGTAGGCTTCCAATGCAATTTTTTGTTAGATTTTCCACAGGAAAAATATTACAGCATTTAATTTTTTGTGCAGTATCTTTGAATCTTCCTGAATGGTGTCTAAAGCTGATGGCAACAAGGTTGTAGAAATTCACTTTGTGACCGATGTGAATTCAGTCCCTGTGGTAATGATCTTAAACTTTTAGCTCTTTGATGTCAAGGGAATTGTAGTTGAAATGTTAGTCAGTTATTGAAACAATATAGTGATATTAGAAAATATATACCAATGTTTTGAAAGCTGGTGCTTTTTATTTTGTTCAATGCAGTATTATTTATATACTTAAAAATCAATGTTATGAAAAAAGTTTAGAGAATTTAGAGATTTAAAATCAGTCCTGTATGGGTACAGTTAATGTACTGTGTCTGGGATTCCTGGTCTCTTTTGGAATTTTTGAAATGGAGATGAGAACTGAATTAGAGAAAGAAGCATTATTAATAATCTCTGTCCTGGGTTTTATGATAGCAGCTATGCCAGTAACATAATTATTTATTTTTAAAATGCAGTATCTTTCTATACATCACATTAAAGTGTTCTATTAAAAAGGCAAAAGAAACCTCCAATCAAATGGTGAAATGCCTTTTAATGAATTACCCAGATCTTTTGATAACATATTTGATGTGGTTTTGGGTTGGTTTGCTTTGTTGTTGGGTTTTGGTTTGCTTTGTTGTTGGGTTTTGGTTTGCTTTGTTTGCTTTCTTTTCCCAAGGGTGGAAGGAGGCAGAGGGAGTGGGAGTGGAACTGGCCCAAAATATTCTGTAGAAATAGATGATGAATGCGTTACTTGTAACTGACCTACAGTTGAACACCTATTGTCTCTCATTAACTTCTCAAGGGAATTGAGACATTTCCAAATGCCACCAGAAATAAAGAATATGAGCTGGTTGATATAGTATTTTGAAGAATAGAGTGCAAAGCTGTTAATGAGCTGTACTGACTGCTTTCTCTAAAAAAGACAAGTTGCTTTAATCAGAAAGGTCACGCATGTCAGATAGCATTATTGTTTCCTGTGTTAACTTGATCTACCTCGGTCTGGGGGAATTAAGATTTCAATGAACATTGCTAATAGTTAAGACACATGTCTGGGGATGTGAATGCTTCTGCATTTGGCTCTACTGAAATTTCACTTTTGATTTATTGGCATCGATGTTAAATACTGCTTAAATACAACCAGCTTATATGTGTCACTGAATCCCCTGGAGTCATGCAAGTGTTAAATTTATAGCACAGAAAATAGCTCAGGGATCAGTGAAGCACAGCTAGTTCCAGCTTGGGTTTGAATGCTAAGAGCACCTTCATCATCCCCAAGGTTCAAGTGACGTAGTTGTATTTCTTAGATATACTGGAAAGAAAATGTAAGAGTTGTGGTTCAATTAGGATGAGATTCAATTAATCTGGGAATTATCATAGAATCATAGAATGTTAGGGGTTGGAAGGGACCTCTGGAGATCATCAGGTCCAACCCCCCTGCCAAACAGGACCATAGAATCTAGGGCAGGTTACACAGGAGCACATCCAGACGGGTCTTGAAAGTCTGCAGAGAAGGAGACTCCACAACCTCCCTGAGGAGCCTGTTCCAGTACTCTGTAACCCTCACAGTAAAGAAGTTCCTCCTCATGTTGAGGTGGAACTTCCTGTGCTCTAGCTTGTATCCATTGCCTCTTGTCCTATCTCAGGGCACAAGTGGAAAGAGGTTGCCCCTTTCTTCATGACACCCAGCCCTCATATATTTCTCTCAGTCTTCTCTTGTCCAGACTAAAAAGCCCCAAGTCTCTCAACCTTTCCTCATAAGGCAGGTGTTCCAGTCCCCTAATCATCCTCGTAAATAACTTTCTGCAGGCCGTCAGGCCTTCCTAGAAGTTTTCTACTTATTCAGTGATCCAGGGGGTTAGAGAAGCACCTGTTCAGGAGGGAGTGTCCCAAAGACTGTGTAAATACAAAATTTGCTGGTTTTTTTTTCCTGTGTTACACATCCCCCAAAATGAGGAATGTAAACTGTATTATGACTAGCAGTTATTAGTCACTGCATAAATAAATAACAGGGCAAATACAGGAAAATACCTTCAAGTCTATATTTATTTGGTATATGACACCAGTTTCTCCAAACACATTAAGCCTTCTTGACACACTTTTGTGGTATATGATCCAACCCTCCACCAAACAAGTTTACAGTTTTCAATGGAGTGTTGATTGAGGACTTGTTGAGCAAGTTTTCCTTTTCACAAAATAGTGGCTATCTGAATGAATTTCATCCTTCTGAGAGTCAGAAAATGGTACAGATATGTTACTCTGTCATCTAAACAGTTTGATTTATTTTTTGTGTGTGTCGCGCCCGACCGCGACAGTGTGTCATCTAAGTCAGATACCAGGATTGAATTTCCTTGATTTGGGTGATTATTGCTGCAACCTGTTATTTCTCAGGCAGCCTGGAGGTCTTTTCTGCAACAGTTTCTCTTAGTCATGGTATTTCTCTATCACATTCTTTCTTGACTCCTGAGCATCCTGATCAGCCACATTATTGCTGAAAGTAGTGTCAAGTTATTTTTGTTCTTTACCAGTGATGTAACACTAGTTCTATCAAGAAAATGATAAAAATGAAAAAAATATTTCCTAAATTAGATCTCATAATAGGATCTCTCAAATAATATAAAGATGCATATAGGGTAATCCAGGGTAATATCTTTATATTTTGTCGTATTTGGGAGGTTTCTGTGATCATCATTTTATTATATATGTTCACCCGTTAGAAGCTGACAAAACTAGTTTTGTCCTCAAGTGCAGAAATGGAAAAAAAGTCAAGTGGATGGAAAATAGCCACCCACCATTCATCAATCCTGAAAGTATTTGGGGAAATATATGCTGATGAGTGTTTCACCAGTGAAGGCCAGACTGTCTTCCTGAAAACTCCTCTAGCCAGAGCAGGAAGGAATCTGTGAGGTTCTACAGGAATACCTGCCCTAGCAGAAACAGGAGTGTTGCTGTCCCAGTGCTCTTGACCTGCAGTGATGCTAGACTATATAGAAAGTCCTTTATTGCAGCTTGAGTGTAAAGGAAACCTTTTAACTGGACTAAGATCAGGATTCTGTCTGTGGCTACAGGGAAGGCTGGCAAAAGGTAACATGGGAAATGACTGCTTTCAGAAACTGCATGACAAACTTGCCGTGTTGGTTCTTCTCATTGCCTGGGGAAGACTGTACTTTTTAATACTTCAATGTTTTCTCCACTCTGAATCACTTGAGGGAAACCTGGAGGCTTCCTTTATTTATTTTTTTTTTCTTTTTAATCTTAAGGTTTATTCTGCTTCCCTACCAAAGCCCTTTCTTCAAGTGCAGTAAAAGCTGAGTGTTTTTAACTCAATTCTTGAAGCCCAGGTTATAGAATCCAGTTTGGTGGTACAGGAAATTAGATGAATGTCCAGATACCTGAAAAAAAAAATCAAGTTTAGAACAGGGTCAGTACAACTGTTTAGGAGTGTACGTACGCACGCTAAGCACATATTATGAATCATACAAATTGATACAGCCTTTACCTGTGGGAACTATTCTGCCTAAGTGAGATGTGCTTCTAAAAATTACTGAACTTTCATTTAGTATCCTCTTTTTTAAATAGAAAAGCATCTGTCAGCACTTATTGCCATAGCTTCTGCCTGTGCAAAGGCTGTGGAGAATACTTTTCGGAGCTAGGACTGTGCTCATCGAGGTAAGTGTGAACTGGACAGGACTACAGCATCTTTTCCGTCAAGAACACATTGTCTTACAGGAAGGCCAGTACACTGTTCCTAGTGTGATCTAGGGCTTCAATCCCATTTAAAGGTATTCTCAAATGTTTGGATACACAGCCAAGATTATTCCCTTCCATTTCAAAATTGCCGTCTTATCTAAGCATTTTGCAGCTCTAATGGAGAACTACATTCTCTATATGAAAAATTTTTCATCTCTTTTAATCCTTCCCACGAAGGATGGGGAAGTACCTGTGCAGCCACTAATTACAGGGTGATTAAAATAGACTTCTTAATAAAAAAGGAAGCTCGTTTCTACTTTTGTAAGCCAAAACAGGTACAGAAACTGATAATATTGGGAATTAGAGGCCAACTGAGAACAGCAGTGCCAACAGCTAAAAGGCAGGTCCAGCACAAATTTTCATAACTCTGTCCAAGACAGAAACCAAATGTTACTCTTTGGATGGCCAAGTGGCAACACCATCTTTGAATGCGCTACTATCTCAACACAAGAGCAGCTACAGGATATGACAACTCTGATTACAGTGACATGCCAACAGTGTTTTAGTATTTGTCAGCTCATTCCTGTTTGTGGTGTGACAAAGCTCTTCACTGAAGTAAAGCTAGGAAATATCTGCATTAACACTGCCCAAGTCTATCCCTCCCTAATTGATTTTTTGATTCTGAAGGAGAAAATAAGAAAAGCCATACCAGCAGGCATGGTTGTAGGTTAATCTTTGGAAGGTGAAACTTTAAGTTGCTCATTGGCAGGGTGAAAACTTGAAGCTTCCTAGTATAAATGCTCTAGATCATAAAGGAAAAAGAAGAAAATGTAAACCTCTTCCTCATAATGGTCTGTGCAAGTGTGACCTGGCTTAAATGCTTAACAAGGAAGAGCAAAGATTAGAAATAATAAAACCTTTCTCTCTCTCTTTTTTTTTTTTTTTTTTGTCTCTCTGTCTCTCCCCTTTTGCTTTTATTTGTGCAGTATTCTCTAAGGGCCTGGTGATTAAATTGGGGCATGCTATGCAATAGCATTTCAAACTCTTGTCTTGATTCTCACCTTTGCAAAGGAGCTGCCAAAGTGCCACTGTTAAGTTTCTGTAGCCCTGTATTATGGTGAGACAGTTAGGAGCAAAAGCAGCGTTTTACAAGTTGCCTGAGAACTTCCCTTAGGGCACCTGAGGTGCTACAAGTCAGATTAGACTTGTCCCAGAAATCAACCCCCTGAACCTGATACTTGCACTAACACCCACTCAATCTTGTACCTGTGTAAAAGAAGTTATTAGGAATGTGATTTCTTTAAAATGTAATTGTCCCCTGTCTTCAGTGCAGCTATTATCAATAATATATAGGTACTTATTCCAGTGGGCAATGATCCTTTTTTTCAAGGCTTAAATAGTTAGTTTTTTAGATTTCCTTGTATGTCTGTAATTGTCTACACTGAATGAGCTGTATTTTATTACAGTAAAAATGTAATAATGATAATTCTGTAAGCAGAAGCCCTACTAATCTATATTAATACTCAAGCAGTGTTAAAGTATTCTAAACTACTTTTGTATTTCTCTTGTTACTCCTTCTATCCCTTTCACATGTCCAGAGCAGCCTTGGTACAATTGTTGTACCAAGGTTGTTGCTGGAGACCTGAGTATGAGGAGCTTTTAGTGCTTCGCTTGCCCTCTAGTGGCATTTTTGTGGCTGGGAATGCCTGCTGGGTTGCATTGCTGACATCCTTAATCGTGGATTTTAGTCAATGAAGATCTTCATTCTACCTCGTGTTTGAATTTGGAATCTATAAGGTAAAAGAGATAGTACAAATGCAAAGAACTTCCTGGTCTTGCATATGTTCAAGAAAATGCTTTGGCTGCAAGATGGAAAGCTGTTCTTCAAAGTAAATTACTCTGTTTACAGGAATGATCAACACATTGGAGGCAGAGAATTGCAACTGGGAGAGATATGAGCATTGTATCATTCTTGCTAGAAGACTTCTTTAATTTTTTATAACTGACAGATTTTTTAATTGACACTTTCACTTCAGTGACTTTCGTAGAATAATATTAAAAACAGCTAATGAATTGTAATTAATTTAAAGACATAATGAAATGCTAATTTACTTGCATGTCAGAAAATTCCCTTAGCTTAGTCACAAAAGAAATATTTGTTGATTTGCCTTAACATAGTATCCTATTTCTCTAAATTGTGTTTTAGGATGTTTGATAGCTAAAACTGTCTTCTGCCACCCACACTTAAAACTGCCTGCAGTGAGAGGGTTACACCCTGTTTTCTAGAACAATGATCAAAATGCCAATTCAGACTGTGATCGTGCAGCTGAATATTGTTCATTGCTCTTGCGCAGGGAAGTCAGCTGCAGAATAATGCCTTCCATTCATTGCTCTTTGGCATTAGATACCTTTTGCTACTGCCACATATACAGTTAATTATTGTTATCCTTCAATTATTCATTTATGTGCAAGTCTGAAGTCTTTTTTTTTTTTTTTTAAAGTTCAGTTTTACCAAACTTCCCTCTAAAATCAGCTGCATGGAGTTTGTCCTGCTTCCTTCTCTGACTGGCACAGATGGTGGTCTGTGCATGTGTAAGACATATTCTTAAGGACCTTTTTTCAAATAAGCATTTCTCAAAATGATAAATTTCAAGATGTCTTCAGCCCATTGTCTCTCTGCAAGTTCTTGTAGTTTTACAGTTAATGTGATGAGGTGCTTGAGGCTTTTTGAACTGTTCTTCAGTTCAGTATATTTTCTTCTGATACAGTGATTTTAGACATTGTGATAGACATGGCAGCATTTTCAGTCTTGAGCTTTTAAGTTGATAGAGTATCATTAAGAACCATTTCATTCAGGTTGACACTTTAAAATGATCTGTGTTTACCAAGCATTAGCATAAAGTAAAAAGTATTAGATGCTTCTGTACTAGTTAATTACAAAACATCAAATCTTCAAAAACAGCCTTCAAACACTTTGATGCTGAAGTAAATCCATTAATTTAGCTTTATCAGATGTTTGCTAAAAGCACAAGTGGATGTTAGAGTGTCTCTATAGCAGAAAACCCATACTGATGAACAAGAGAGTGGAAATGCCGGTGACTGTCCTCATGCTGTATTTAGGAGTTCATGCTTATCACAGAAGACCCATATGCCATACTCTTGTATACCCTTTCTCCTCTGCCAGCTGGAACCATTTTGTTAAAACACAGTAGTGTGCTGAAATGCTGCTGAATTTGACTTAATATGACTCAGTGACGGTCCAGTGATAGAAAAGACTAACTTGGTAAGAACCTTAAAGCTGTACCAAGCTTGCTTTTGGCCACTGAAGTTATGGGGTTTTTTAGGATGGATGTGTCTCTATTCAAAATAATTTCTCAGTCTTTGGAATGAGAATCTGTATCTCATTAAAATGTGTACAGATTTCCAGGTGCTGCTTTTGCCTGTAACAGCTAGCATGCTCAAGTGTTTATGTGTGTGTGTGTGCACAAGGCGAGACTTGGGATGCTTGGATGAAGGTTCCCAGTGTGCAGTTTGCACACAGTAACCCTGTCCAAGTAAGCCAGGAGTTTGAGTAGGTTCCTCTGTGCCAGTCAGCTTTGTTGTCCAGGAACAAGTGGCATGTTGCCTTTACTAATAAGGAGTAGATTCTTATTGGCTACATCCATATTACACCACTTATTAGCCCATTAGTTTAAGATTGGTAATGATAAAACCAAAACTTGGAGGTATTGTAGAGGCTCAAGGAAAAAAGTGCAGCTGAAATGTGTTTGATTCTCTTGTCTTCACTGGAGAAGGGAAAACTGTACTTACCTGTCAAAGCTCATCTCTTCATCCTGCCATGCACAGTGCTAAAGGAGTTTGCACTTGCAGGGATAACAATTGCACTATTTCTATTGAAGAAACATAGGGAAGCACCAGATCGAGTGAAAGTGAGCCTGACAGGATACATATGGCTGTTATCCTGATTATAAATAAAATACAACTAGAAGATAATCCATTGTGATCCAAAGACCAGGAAAGATCACACCAGAGACTCTCAGATGGGTGGTCACAAAGAGTAAGTTTAGCCAATTGAGTTGAATGTCCCTAGATTGCCTGTTTGAATGCTGGAAACAGGGAAAAGAGAAAGTGTAGAAAGATTTGTTTCCATAGGCAAAAGTTAGTCTTCTGTAATTATTATCTTTCTTCACGTCCTCTGGGAAATCTCTAACAGGTAGCACACCAAAACCAAGAAAGGAGATGGCTTGTAAACCATATTAACATGGACAGCTTCCAATACTGCTATCTGGTCATCAAAACTCATAAAAGATTTTCAGCAGGTCCTCCGGCAGATAAGTAACAAACACCTTTCCTTCAGAAACAGTTATTTCTTCATGGTGCCCTGTAGCTACCTTTATGTTGCTAGCATTAACATTGTACATTGCCACTGCAAAGCAGCAGTTTTGAAGGTGAATGGGAAAGGAGCCCCATGAAGTCAAAAAGAAAGGAGGACTGTCACTGTGACAAATATTGAATAGTCTGATTTGGAGGGAAGAAGATCCAACTTACTTTCTAACCATTAGTCAGGGTAGAGACAATATTGCCAATGTATAAAGCATACTTAGCTATAACAAATGTAAATTAACACATAGATTTGATAGTTGAAGAATTTCCAAAGAAGAAAACTAATTACCTAAAATATTTCAAGCAAACTATGAAATGAAATACAGCAAATGGCCAGCCCCATAGGAATTTCTTTTGACCTGTTAGGTAAAACCTAGAGTGTCTGTTGCTTCTGTGTCAATTTATACAGCATGGTACCTGATTCCATTTTAAATTTAAAATATTTTAAATACTTCTCTGAACAAGTTTCTGTTTGTTTTTATAGCTTTGCTCACAGTGTATATTTTGAGTATAATGAAGCAGAGAAAGAGAGAACTGTGTTTTTGTGAGTGGCCTCCACAAGACATTATTAAAAAAATGCTTAACAGTGTTGTTTTGATCTTTTTTTCTTTAAAGAAAAAAATTTAATTTAGGGTTATATATTTATATCATGTCTTAAAATAAAATCTGCATAGTAAGACTGGTTTCCTGTATATGTTTTATTGCTGAGGATTGAGAGTTCAGTCACTTTTAAGACTTGAAAGCATTTCAGTTTCTGAGATGTAAATAATGTTAGTGTTTTCACACCCACTATTTAAATAAGTTTAACAACCATGCCATCAAAATTGCAGCTACTATGGCATTTATTATTGAGGCTTCACGTAAGATGAGATTATTATTTTCAATTCTCTCATAAACTAGCTTGTATGTATCATCTGATTTTGCATCTCCAGGGAAGTCTGTACAGAGTTTAGCTCCTCAAGAAAGAAAAGAGGAGTTTGGGATTTTATTTTTTAGATTTTTTTTTTAATATGTTAAACTAGATTCTGTAGTTATCAAGTCATCAGAGGTAGTGCAGGACCTCACAGGTCTTGTGATCTCACAGGAGTCATTAACATAAACGGAAGGACAGAGGTGAAGATGATAATGTTTCTTCTTTTTTTTGTTTATTTATTTAACATCACAAGGCACTTTAAAGAAGCACAAAACCAACATTTAATTAACATAAGACTGGAAAGATCATAGCAATAGTCTCAGTCACTAACAGTTAACCAAATCTAAAATCTTCATCATGTAGAAATCAAGTTTGAAATGCATGGAAAATTTGGAAAAAAAAAAAAAATTAGCAGCCACAAAGTTTGAAAGCAGGCAAATCAAGAGAGTAACCTTCTTCTAATGGTCATGTAATATATTAGCAAAATAGTACCACATCTCATTTTCTTCATGTTTATTTTGGTGATACTGTCTTGCTAGGTTTTTGGTTGGTTGGTTTTGGTTTTTTTTTTATCCTTCTATCCATGGCTGGGTAGAATTTGAAGTGTAATTTAATATGCTTAAAAAAGCAAGACAATTGTATATAGCTATACTCCTCTGCAAAATCAACAACAAAGACTTCCTAGAAAACAATAGAATTAATGCTGGCATTTGTTTTCCTCTCGAAATGTCATGAAGTTCAGTAATATACACCCTGAGAAACCAAGTAGGAATGCCTATTGGGGGAAAACAGCAAAATAAACCATTTCCAAGAGGCATTAAGAACAGACCCACAAAAAAGGCCTAACTGAGATGGGAACATAAGTGTCCTCTGAACACAATAGCTACAACAGCTTTTGGGGGCCAGCTAGTATGTCCAAACTAGCAAGCCATTAGCTGAGAGGACAAACACATGCATTTTTAATGTGCCTCATCTGGATCCTTCACATCCTGGCCAGAGTTTCAGCTTCCCTGAAAATAGTTTGTGAAGCTGTTATGGCATTTTGTCTAAGAACATTGTTTCTGCTTGGCGAGAAGCCTCTGAATAGATCAAGAACATTGTTCAGCTTTTTAAGAGGTTGCAGGTAATGGAAGGAGTCCAAAGCGGGAACTTCAGAAAGTATGCAGATAACTCTGCATGAGTTGTGCCTCGGAAAAAAAAAGTCTTTCATGACTCAGTTTGCAGCTGTGTGCATACATTGTGTTTATTTTTGCTGAATGCCTTGTCATTGACATAATGTTATTTTAGTATACTTCGCAATGGCGCAGTGGGGGGAGAAGCTCAACCATCTTTTTAGCATCTCTGAACATCATTAGAAATGAGAAAATAGCAATCTCCAAATATATTCGTAATAGCATGACAAAATCCCAACCCTGCTGAAGTAAACAGAAATTTATAAAGATTACAGTAGTATCAGGATTTGACTTTTAATTATCAGTACTTACAGTATCTTCACACAGTGCTCTCCCAGTACAGATTAGTAATTGCTTGCTGCCTCGAAAGTCTTTGTTCAATTATATCTAGGAGAGAAGAGTTCCCTAGAGCAGCTGATATGCGATGATCTCTTTTATAGAATCATAGAATGTT
>VZZY01001788.1:0-16558 GCA_013400335.1 Eurystomus gularis
AAATCTTTGAGGATGCTAAAAACTGTATCTCTTGCAGATCTTTGCCACCTTTGCTGTGGCATTTGGCAGGAAATAAATATATGGCAAAAGTGGAAACAAGTGGAAAGAGACTGTAATATATAGAGAAGTTGCCAAGGGCACGCCATGGGGGTAGTGCCATGAAATGAGACAAAAGCTACACATTAATAAAGTCTTTCTATTTTTGGAACCATTAGGCCGGTGCATTGCCTATTGGTGCAAGTCTGTATGCAACTTTTATGAAAGGATTGAAGCAGTGCTGAATATATGTCAGGGAATAAGATTAGCCTGGCAGGAGAGGGATATATGAACTGATAGATCTTCTCTACCTTTAATTCTTATAATTTGTACTCCATCAGTCAGCACATGGTATAAGGAGAGGAAACTTGGTGCCAGCCAAATTGGTGCAGTTTTACAGATAGGATTGTTTTCAGGAGTTAATTTGTGTCTGCCAAAAAACTCTTGCATAAAGTCCTTAACCCATCAAACATGGGCACATTTTGGTTTGCAGGGTCTCACCGATGCTAAGGGAAAAAACAATTCACCTTTTCAAGAGCTCCTTTCAGAAGAGTAGTGCTGCAATTTGTAAGCAAAGTTCTTGCACAGGCCCTTTGATGTTCACTCCTTGCACTCAAAAATCACAGGACCTCTAAGCAGTAATCAGTCTATCCCATTGTTGTCCCAGTTGTGCAACAGTAACACACTTAGGCTTCTTTAAATGTTCGCTCTAGGTTTATTTACACTTTTAGTGTTCACAGTATTTTTATTTTCATCTTCAGTAACAATAAAAGCTGAACTCTTTTAGAAATAGCAAAGATCCCCATAATAAATGTTTACACTGGGACCTAAAAATGTGGTATAAAACTACATAAAAACAATATAATCTCTAACTCCTTACAGTTTATGTATTTTCCAGGATGTTTCTTCTTCAAGGAACACCAGTTTCTGATTAAAAGTTCCCAAACTAATTATGTCAACAGCTTCAAGGATAGCCACCAATATTTATCAAAAGTCCTAACTAAATTCATTAGAAGTGTTTCATACATCCTTCAGCTCCTTCTTTGTTTGTCTGCTTGTTTGCCTGGGCAGATAACATTACTGTGTGTTTCTTTTTTCACCACTTTAAAAATTGCATTTACTCACACCCAGAAGCATCTCTCTTTGTAGGAAGAGGTTACCAAACCAATACCAAGCACTTTAAATTAAACCACATTTTTGCAGGAAAGACCTTGAAAATCATAAGGGGGTCAGCTCCAAGCAGGAGCATGGTGGACCCTACTGCTGTGTGTCCTGTTGGGGAGCTCAGCCACAAAGCCTGGCACAGATCCTCAGCCACACACATATAATGGTGCCGGTGACTCATACACTGATGGCTTCAGCATGTGTTTCATGCTTTCACAGGCTGTAGTCTTCAGCATTGCAGCCCATGTAGCATCTGCTCTTCGGACAACTATCAGGTAACTCCATAGGTCCTAGAGGGTCCACATTACTGGTTTGTTGTTGTTGTGGGTTTAATTTAAATGCACTTTTCATGGCTTAAACACCAAAGTACCAGGTGTTACTTTGGGAAGGTTGTGTCCTCTTCTCCAGTGCAGATCTCACTGCAAGAAGGCTAGAGAACTATTCAAACAATTACTACAACTGTGAGAAACTGCAGCATCTAGAACTTTCATACCTTTGCCTAGTTTGGATTTCAGCTATTACCCCAACAATCCATATAGGTCAAATTTTTAAATGGAAGTTTTAGATGTCAGAAGTGTGAAATGGCACAAAGCATATTAGGCAATGGCTGCACGTTGTTTATAAGCAGTTTCTTCCCTAGGTGATACACTGTACTTTGACAGTGTGGAGATGCTTATGAAAGGTGTTGGCATGTAATACTGTGAGAGGGCATTATTGAAGGACTGTGGCTCACCAGGGGGCTAGAGAGACTGTAGATGCCCTGGCAGCCCAGCCTTTAGGAGCCATGCTCCAGGGGTAATGGAGGAGGGGTTGTGCAGGAGTAGGGGGGAGAGCAATGCAGGTGGGTACCACCCTCCACTCACAGCCTGCCCCCCACCACCCCTACCTCTTGGCTGCTCCCACTGGTCTGAAACACCTCTGTAAGATGCAGCCTTGGAAATACAGTAAAGAAAGCAGAAAGAATATGTTTCTTCCACTTCTTCCATTTCCCGCTCCTCTTTTTTTATTATTTCTTTTATTCTTACTTTCCTTTTTCTCTCTTATTTTCTGCTCCTTCCCTTGCCCTTTCCCCTGCAGCTCCTCAAAGAGCTTTACAAAGTAGCAGTACTATTACCAACCACCGTTATTTTTAAAGAAAGGAAATACTGAAATGCAGTGGTTTATAAAGGTTGCTCATGCCATGTCCCACTTCACACTGCCTCACCTTGTCTCAGTCCCACATGAGCAACTACAGCCAGATGTGGCAGCTGCTACAGGGCTGCAGCAGCTCCCAAACCAAGCAGAAGTGCAGCTGAGAGCTGTCTGTGCACATGAACTGCTTTGAGATTACTTTTGTAGCAGCGGGTTTAGGCTTAAAGATTTGTAAATCGCTTTCTGTAACAGCATCTTCTGCACACAGCCCAAACTCTTCTCTTTTCCCTCAATTTTGCCTCAGAGCATGTGAATCTTCATGTAACAATGCTGGAAATGCCCCAAACATATGCAGTCCCTCAGCCGCAGTAGGGAGGATTGCTCAGTGCTGGCTGGTGTGCTGGCTGGCGTGTGCTGCAAGACAGAACTGTTCTCACTTGGCACACCCTCTTACTGTTTCACAAGTGGCAAAAATACAATGACGATTCCTCCTCAAAAATAAAAGCTCAAGGAACAATTTTTACTGCACCAAGTAAATACAAAGAGTATTAGCACTGCCCACAACTGACTAGAACTGAAATTCTGTATGAATTGAAGAGTTGCATCTCTTGCTGCTATGAACCTTCACTAGTGTGCTAGGAGGGTGAGATTTAAGTGGGTGCTGAGACTAAGATTTAGCTACCAATTTAATACTTACAGGTTCCAAGAAGCAAAATACCTTTTATATTTTGAGATGGTGCCTCTAGGACAAAATAAAGCAGGAAGAGGCATCACTCATATTTCATCTGGATTTCCTCGTATTTCATCTGGATTTCATGGTATTTCTAGCCACATTTTTCAGTGAACACCTAAAGGACATTTTAAATCAGAATTAACGCAAGAATGCAGTCACAAAATCACTACATTGGAAGGAAGACAGCTAATTACGGAGTGCAAGTATAGGGCAAGCAACCTTTGTTTTGCATTTTAACTATCCTCTTAACTCATGAACTATAAACCTATTAAGCTTGGGTATAAATGATTCAGTAGTGATACCAAACTAAGAATCTTTATATTCTTAATAGCCGTGGGAGAAGACTGATGAAAAATACACTGGTAATATGTTCATGATTATTCCATGGCTTTTTTGTAAGCTTGCAAATTCTGCTTTGACTTGTGCGCTATGCCTGCATCAATTCACTATAGTGAAACAGGCAATTGTAGTCTGAGATTTACTGACAACATACTCAAAAGCTCCCGAATTTTTAAACAGGCTCACAAGCTCTCTATACTGTAACAACTGTGCTCACGTCTGGGGTTTTTACGGCTTTAAATAGGTAAGTCTCAACACAGTACTCTAGGAAAACATCACAAAAGCATTTTTTTACTGCTATTTTCCAAAATACAATGTTAAGTAGCAGAATTCCTATGCTGAAATCCTAAATGGGGCCTTATATTAAGAATAGTAGTCTATAAAGAAGTTCTCTTTCACTTGTCTTTTATCTGTAGTTTGCATGACTTCTACTGAAGTCATGCTTAAGTTTGCTGGTGAAAATAGAGATCGGCTTTATTTCTTGTACACATAATTTTGCGTAAATTGGTAACAACTTGCACGTAATTCTCAAAATTTCAGCATACAGTTCCTCAGTGTGTAATTAGTGGTTCTCCTATGGTAGTTTTTGTTCTAAGGAAATCCACTTCTGGTGAGTTTCAGAGCTGCTTAGACTTGGGACATATTTATGCCTAAGCTTTGAAAAGTATGAAAGTGAAAAATACCCCACATTAAAGGAGATGTGACTCTGTATGCTTCCTGCCAAGCACAAGAAGAAAGCACTTCAGGATAGTCTACTTAGACACAAAATAATAAAAAGCTTACTGAAATATTGGACTTTTTATCAAGTCAACAAACCTAGTAATAAAGATACATCAAAAGCTGTAAGAGTTTTGAATCTGCAAAAGATCCTCTAAAATAAAGTAATGCATATTTAGCTGTTTGTAAACCACTATGACACGTGTGCCCAAGTTCCCCAGGGAACAGATAATTTCTGTGCATCTCCAACACTTTGCCATGTATTACAGTCTTCACTGTAAGTCTTCATTAGTCAGCTTGCCACCTTTCCCTCTTCTCCAGAATCAAACACAGAAAGAGATGAGTGTTGGTGTAAACACAAGGCCTCTTTATTTTGTTTCAACAGTACATGATCTCCCACTTAGCATTATCAAAATCAAGCAGAACATTGGAAATAACATATATAATTTTCCTAATACATTGCTCTTCCTTGAAACTATGTGAGTACAACAGGAAGTATAAATTCAATAACATTAACTCCAGTTAGGCATTTTTCATAAACAAAACAACCAGAGCCTATACACAACAGGTGATAAATAGACAAAACCAAGGACCAGAATTAGAAAAGTTTACACCCATGAGATGTGAACTCTCCTTCAGGAAAAGAAGATTCATCTTGAAGCAATGGCTGCAAACTTCCTTTGCCAAGGAGTATGTGAAACCACTTTTTCAAAGCTCGATCAGCAAAAGCTGTTAAAGTAACACACAACCCAGCTCCAAAGCCATAAGGCCAAATAGAACACAAAGATCAAAGCCTTCAGTTGTCTCTAACACTGGTCCCTTCTACTGCAGGCTTACCTCCAGAGAGTTTTCGTACCTAAATGCACCTAGGAGCACTTGGCTAAGCACAGCCTTTTGTGTAGATCAAGATAAAATGTTTCTATATTCTTGTCAGCTGCTTGCAGTATATGTCCTGATCTTGGCTAGGTTAAATTGTTATCAGCTGATTCAGGTCAGTAAGCCAAATCACTGAGTCTAACATCTGTGCAAATATCAAAACATCTACCTGATGGGACAAATATTTTGAGTCTAAGTGTTAGGTAGGTGAGTGTCAGATTGCCTTTTAGCCTTACCTTTCTCCCAACTCCACTCATTCAGCATAGTTATTTTCAAACTAAAATGAAGTGTATGAGAAACTAAACACAGAATACACACTTCTGAGACCTGACTAGGGCAAGTGTGAGTCTAGGCATGAGTATGGCATTCACTTCCACATAAGTGACTGCCTTTGCAGAAGCCACAGAGGACTTCATTGGTTGAAGCACATTCTGATTCAGGGTATTTTCCAAGAAAGAATTTCCACTGAAATTTCCAGGAAACTGCCCTCCAAAACCATTGCTCAGCCTTTCGAGAAAAACTAACAGTTCTATTAACTTTACATAACAAATTGCTGATGTTGCTGATGTCCTTTAGGGTTCCCAATAACTGTTTTTGTTGCTGCTGTTACTGTTTTTTTGTGCGGAGAGCCTTGCAGATGTAATTTGCTGGCTTCTCTGTTGAAAGGAGCATGAGCTGTTGCACATATAGTACATGGGCTTGAAAAAGGTTAAGCTGGAGTTCCTAGTACCTAGAAGTTCACTATAAGGTATGTGCTTGTCTAATTTAAAACATGCTGTGCTTTCTGCAGTGTGCTTAACTTCAAAACAATTGTATTTTTAAACCAGCTTGTTTTCAGTTACTCTAGTCACACTAGATGCTTGTCCACCTGTGTCAGACTCCGTAATTACTGGGCCACCAGGCATATGCCAGGGGACAATGTTTGAGAAATGCAAGAGCAAAGATCCTTTCCTGAGACCAGGCTAGTTCAGCCTATGGCCTGGCCAATGTGAAATGTTTCATTGGCTATGTGGACAAAAAGCATAACATGCCCTTGCATTAGATTTCTTCTGGAGTTGTTACAGGTAATTTTGACATAAATCTTGAAGAAGAGGTTGAGAAGTTAGAAGTTGAAAATTACACTATGATTAGCTACAATTATTTGGGTTTCTATTATTAAGCATATAAGTAACTGCTTTGAAATCTACTTTCAGAAGAAACAAGGTCTGTGATTTAACAGAATGTTGTCTGAAAATGTATCTTCTTTTCTGAGCGCTTCCTACCTATAACACTGCTGATGTGTCATCTTGTTTTTATGATCCTCTGTTCTAGCTTTTTTCTACTTTGCAATATTTGGTATTCTGCTATGACCCTTTTCAAATCTCTTTGCAAATTATTTTTTTCCCAGTCCTTTCTCAAATTTTCAAATCTCCTGGCTATTTTTTTTTCCCCAAATACATTCTACTTGTATACTATCATTTTAGAGATTAATTGACCCTGCTACACCCAGGGCTGCAGATAAGGCAGCAACATTTATTCATACTATTCAGCATTTTAAAAGCTGTCCACCTTACTATCTGTTATGGATTGTTCCTGAAAACGTTTAAAACAATATTTTTAAACAGCTTGTCTGAGGAATGTTGTTAATATATTTTCTCTTTAGAACTGGGATATTCTTCGAAAGAACTTGGGCTTTTTATTTTTCAGGCTTTGTGTATTCTTTTTAAATGTATAATCAAGAATAATTTCAATCTCCTTTACTCAGTGGAACAGTAGATATTTATCAAGAGTTATTAGCTTTTGCTAATCTGCATTCCATAATCACAGTTGAAATAAAAAAAATCTATTACTCTGTTAATATTTTTAAATTAAAAATACTAATTAAATTACTATCCATGTTGGCTTTCATAAAACCACTATAATTTTTTCATTTGTTAGTGTGTAATCGGGTACACACTTTCAAACAGGGTCATTTTAATGTTTCTTTTTCTAACAGGAAGTCCACTTACAATACTGAAAATATTCAGTACAGCAAACAAATACACATTTTTTTCCCCATGAAGCGTTGCGATTGTAAAAGAAACACAAAATACATATAAACATTGGGCCAAGGCAACATTTTAAAGTGCAGAACTCCACCTGCCACACATGAATAATTCAAATAATGCTGCATAATGCATAGGGGATACTTACTAGCATTTTGTTAATAAACAACACCTAAAGTGACACAATGAGATCAACATATAGCAGTAATTCAAATACAATCCATTTACAATAAATCAGTGCTCATCTGAACATAGATCACATTAAGTACATTGTCCCAACAAGCAAGCTTTCCACAAATAACCCTTTTTTTTTTTTTTTTTTTAATCTCAGTCTGAATGGTGTGCTAACATTGAACACAAAGGCATATTAGGAAACAAGGATCTCAGCCACAATCTGGCAAGAGAATTAACGGGTAGTGACATCAGGAAACATTTTCATGTACATTTTTCCAGAGGTTTTATCTTAAGTCAGTAGCACTGTATCAATTTAAACTGACTGAAAATTATCCCTTTCTGATAGTAGTGCTCATTCTGAAGTGAATTCCCAATCATACTCCCTTACTGAACCTTGGTTCAGTTTGCAGGGTGATTTTGATACACAAGGATTAAGTTTATTTCGGAGGAAACTACACTGGAGGCTCAGCTGCATGACAAATACACTGCAGCCTCTAAAAGAGACATTAGGAGTCTGAACCAATTATTTGATCTGCTTCAAACTACATATGCAGCGGGGACATTTATCCAAAGAAACAGAATACAGGTAGTCTTAAGCTGTTTACCATGTAGATATATACAAGTCTCAGTAGTAACTTGCTTTCATCTACTTATCCCCCTCTACCGCGCCAAGTATCCTGGCAATCTACACAGAGCCAGAGATTCCCAAAGACTGACACTTCACAGTGGGATCCTGAATGACTTTCAAAAATTGCTTCAAAGAATTTTGGCTACTACACCCTCTGTATCTCCTAAAACCTTACAATTTCTGTGTGTAAGCAATCTTCCACTGAATAAGCTTTTGGGACTACCTCAGAAGACCCCACTTCAACTTTTTAATCTGGCATTACAATCTTTCTCCATTCAATTCTATTTAAGATGCTGCTGTTGAAAGTACCTCCAAGTTTACATAACATTAATTCCTCCACTAGCTTCCTCTCACATCAGATTTGGGCTTCTTTTCTTTACCCCTAAGCACCTCAACATTTAGTGTAGTGCTATCCATCCTGGTCTTCACTCCTCCCAGTCTTGGGCATTGCAAGGTGGTGGAGGCAGCCCACAGCACTACCTGCAGGCTGAGCTCCTCCACCAGCTGAGATTCTTAAAAAGTTGATTATCTGTTTCTAAGTCTGAGTAGTGTCTAGGTACTAGGCACTAGTAAAGCTATAATCAAAAGGCTCCCACCTTGTGGCTGAATTTAACAAGAATCAAACTGATCATGATGCAGCCAACATTCAGATACAAAGCTCATTGGCAGCAGTCATCCCAGAGAGTCCCTTTTTAACTGAGCCAGCAGTACAGTGTTGAGCTTGTTAAAAGTTTTCCTGTATTCCCAGTTTGCAGATAAGCAACCCCTTCTTCCCTGGAAATCTTTTAAGAAGAAACACTGAACCTCATTCTTGACAGCACTACAAAATAGTGGGGAAACAATGAAGTCAGACACAATTAAGACTACCACTAAAATCAAAGCATTGATTCAATTAATGGCTCTGGAAGCAAAGAAGGGCACAAACATACACTGTACTCAAGGGTATGTAATTTTTCTCAGCCCCAGAACACATTCTTGCAGGAAAGCCAAAGCTGAAAATCATGCAAATCCCTAAAAATAGTTTCAAACAGTAACTGGGAGGATTAAAACATGTCTCACAGATTTTTAGTTTTGGAATGTAAAATTTGGTCAATTATATTAATGTCAAAATTCATGATGAAAAATGCTCCCTGAACCAGGAAACTTAGTCAAAGAACTGAAGATTGTATTTGCCAAGAAAGAGTAATGCTGTGTAGGTGATTGGGACACACGCAAACCAGTGCAGTGCCCTGTGAAGACACCTGAGCTAGCATTGAACAAGGAAGCCACGAAGCTGCACTTGCATAGTGTCTGCAAGCCAATATCCCCTGCTGTTCAGTTTTTTCAGCAAAAAACACACACTGAAAAGACTGTACTGCTTTAAGTGCTCAAGCTCGCTTTTACACTTCCACTTGACACTATACTGTCTCATGTATGTGTAACCATAATGGTACCAAAGCTATAAAAATGATTTTAAAATCAGAAAGTTATCACAGAATCATAGAATGGGTCGGGTTGGAAGGTACATTTAAAGATCATCTAGTTCCAACTCCCTCGCCATGGGCAGGGACACCTTCCACTAGACCAGGTTGCTGAAAGCCTCATCCAACCTCATCCTGAACACATCCAGTGATAGAGCACGCACAACTTCCCTGGACAACCTGGTCCAGTGTCTCACCACCCTCATAGTGAAGAGCTTCTTCCTAATTTCTAATCTAAATCTACCCTCTTCTAATTACCAGTGATGTTGGGCCTTCTCTCTCAGAAGTGGACACGAATAAAAGACTTTGGTGCCGTGACCTCCCTTGTTCTGTGAACAGAGAGAAATCGTGTTTCTCTATATCCCCAGGCGGTAAGATAAAAATGTGAAACAAAGCTTAGTGAAATCAAAGGCTTCTGAAGCAGGCCTTAAAACCATATTCAACATATTTATAGAAACTCAGTACAATATTGTCTCTATTGACACTGAAATTAAAGTTTAAAAAAAAAAAAAAGAAGCAATCCCCTTCTCAAACTAATCTCAGACACATACAAAAAGAAGTCTCTGATAAAAAAATAAGGAAATACATTTTTTAAGAAAAGAAGCTGCACAGATTTCCAAAACAAAAAGGGCACATTTTTACCTGGAGTTGTATAAAACTGGAATTATGGCTGCCACATTGAAAGACATAAAAGAGCATGTTAACTCTGAGCTGCTTTTTCCAGTGACCACTTCCACCTCAAGTCAGAAGTGGTAGTAGCCAGAAATAGTCCTTTTCTATTGTATATTTTTTAAACCTACTCACTTCCCTTGCAGAAAGGAGAAGGGACATAGTATCATCCTGTCTGAAGTCAGGAGCAAATGAGCTTGGGAAGGTTCTGCAGGAGGCTGAACTAGATGAAGCACTCCCTCTAGAAACCTCTTCATTTGTTTGCCAGTGAGTGGCCTGCTCAGGTATCTTAGCGTCTGCTTCTAATTTAATACAAGTTCCACTCAGCTGTCGCACAGCTGGAGGTAAATCAATGGAGTAGCTGGAAGTTCAGGCTGACCACTTCTAGACTTAGGAAAAAAATCTGCAGAAGTGCAGTTTCAGCTGACAGCGTCACAGAACAATGCAGCCCTTCTGTGCTCCCAGCCCAGCTCCCTGTGACTAATGTCCCTTTTCTTATTTGGTTCTTCCACCAGTTCTCTTCTGACTAGGAATGACAAATCTGAACTCTGTGATAATAAGGACCCTTACTAGTATAAATACACACTTCTTATGCAATTTCTTTTAAAAAAAAAAGTTTCAAATGAAATAATTACTTTTGAAAAATAGGCTCCTTAAGAAAACTGAAAAATGTTCTAAATGCCCCAAAATGTCATTGATTTTTCCATACTTAGTGATAATATTATGGAAATTGCATTCTTCTATGATATTTATTATCTGCAAAATCAATTTGCTAGAACTGGCTTTTTAAAAATTCAGATGCATTTTAGACAACCAGAGTCTCATCACTCTTTGTAATGCTTCATACACTACTATTAAAAGGAACAGCAGGTGTCCTCCTTAATTAAGACATTGTCAAGGGTTAGGGCTGGGCCAGCCTCTAGACAAATGACAGATGTTCTCTATTAATCCCTCTCCCTTTCCAAAGGGGAAGAGAAAGGGAAGAAGCCACTTAGCAGAAAAGTAAAATCACTGGACAGAATTAGTTCTGTTCTAGCTCAAACCAGGACAGGTATTTACTAAATCTCTTATCAATGCACACGTGCTGTTCTTACAGAGAAATTTTAAAATCCATTCCCTCTAGAAATGTGACAATTTTGGTAAAGTAGTTCTTGAAAGGTCTAACAAAATTTCTAGTGTTTGCAAGTTTTAAATCATTAAATAAAAATGCAGTGTCACTCCTGATGATTAGGAACTGTATTTAATCAATCTTTTCCAAACCAGATGCAGAATGATCAGCAGAGTATTTTGCAAAAGGGAAACAGATTTATACTGAACTTGAAAAAGGAACCACTTGCTTTCCAGCCACATACACTTCAGAAATATTCCGATCATCACCTGAAACAACATAATCAAAACAGAGATTTGCAAGTAAATCTATGTACTGATTCAATTAATAAAAACCATTCAATATACAAAATCAGTTTTGAAACACATTATTCGCAGTGACTGTTTTCCTAAGATGGGGAAAGTTTACCTGGAGAGGAACAGTCAAATTACCACAA
The DNA here is from genome assembly GCA_013400335.1 of Eurystomus gularis. Taxonomy (NCBI): domain Eukaryota; kingdom Metazoa; phylum Chordata; class Aves; order Coraciiformes; family Coraciidae; genus Eurystomus; species Eurystomus gularis. The sequence continues at coordinate 11,496 of VZZY01001788.1, forward strand.
AGATCAATGGATGTTTGAACTACCCACGCCTTTTTGAAGAAACGAACATGGCATTCAGCGACTACAATGGCGTAATGGGTTTTCTATATATTTAGTAGATTCAAACCCTGAAAGTATTATGCATTTGTTCAGAAAATGCATTGCTGCACTGCATCTAAACTAAGTCAGGTACCAGGCAGCAGTAAAGCCGGTTTGCCTCAATCAGCTTCTCAAAAAGGCAAAAGCCTCATTAGAGAATGATACAAACGTGACCAGAGCTAACACCACTTACTTCTACATTACAACATAATGGGCAGCTTAGCTCTTGGTCCAGATGATGCCCTATCTGTTCTCTTACAGGGGTGGAATAGTTTGGGTTGGCTTTTGTTTGTTTTAATGGCCATCTTTTTGGTTTGGCAGTAAAAAACCCACAACGGCAACTGGTCTGCAGAAATCTTTCTTAGCGGAGCTGGTTCCAAACTGGTGATTAGCATGTCAGTGTTATTTACTGTGAAATGATTTAGCTCATACTGCAGATAAAGATAGGTGTGGCAATAAATGTGACAAACGTGGTGCATCTGATCGTGTTAAACTGGCTTTTAAACTATATCCCAAAGAACATTCAGTATTTATAAATAAACTTTAATAAATGCAAGTAAATGTACATTTAATTGATGTAAATAATATTAGTATTAATAAATAGTGACACAGTAATGTTTATAGACCATCTAAATAAATATATTTTATTACTGTAAATAAATTGATATTTAACTATGTATGAATAGTTTTTTATTCACCTCCACATTAATTTAGATAATTTTTTTATGTATGACACAACAAGAAAATTTTATGTGGGCTGAGAATCAGAACATACCTAGATACAGGAATTTCTGGACAGTATCCTGTAAAAAAATGGGAGAAAACTAGATTCAGAAAGTTGTATCTGCTATCCCATATCATAATTATTTGAAGCTGGAAAGAACTGATAAAAATAGTTTTCCCAAATGTTCCTACTAACAGTAAAATCAAAATTTAATTTGCATGTTTTCTCATAAATAACTTTCAGTAAGGATGCTGTATGTCTGAAGAAGAAAACACTGCGTAAGTTTGACCGTATAAACAAATATATGGCTCAAACACAATACTTCCCCTTCCTCTTTTTTAGAGTTCTCAAATTAATTTACGTATTGAAAAATAAGACAAAATGGCAAGCAATCAAAGTCCTAAGAACTGCTAACTTCGAGCTAAGGTTTAGACTTAAACTGCAAAATATTTTTTCCAGAATTATTTTTATTAGGAAGAAGAATTTAAAACTGAAAGAATTTAATCTAATCCACATTACTGTGTCTGAAACAGAGTAAAGAACAATTGCCTAACCACTTAATGCCCTCATTTCTAAGTAAACGGTGACATTTAGAATAGAGATGGCAACAGAGAGTCTGGGCCCATCAGTAAATTAAACTATAGTTTGTTACCTTTTATAACCATAGAAATTTTTCATATGAGAAAGTGTGCCTATTGCACAATGCCTATACTGCTTATATGTTTACATAAAAATTGTGCTTTCAACTCAAATCAGCTGTCTTGAATTCTTGCTTAAATTTCCAAAAGCACTGCAGTCAAGGCAATAAAGGCAACCTAGCCTTTATCTGGAAACATGTTGCCATTTTTGAGTATGAACTCAAAGTATAACTAAAACCAAATTTCTTTTTCTTGGCTGCCATTTTTCACTGCAAATACCTAACTCCCATTGTCAGCTTGGGCTAATAAAACATAAACTAAAAATTCTGCATGCACTTTTGCTTGTGGGAATATGGGACTGTCACTGAAGACAGCAAGATTCACTGGTGTAGTACATCCAATTCCTCTTACTGGAATAACTCTCAAAAGACTTACTGTGGCTGTATCACAGACCTTCCACACACAATTTCCAGTACTTTTTTTCTGGTCGTTAATCATTTTCTGATTACCTCAAAATTATCAGCAGAGAACAAGTCAAAAGGGCTGTCTGAAGCTTTTGTGTTGATTAGCAGTGCATCAAATTCTTTGCCAACCTCAAAGTTTCCAATCACATCATCCAGTCCTAGAGCTGAGGAAGAAAATAAGACCACAAATCTTCAACACAAGCCTCTTTCTACTATGTGGAAGTACTTGGCAACTTACTTGATGTTTTCATAAGAAAAATGACAATAATTTAGAAGATTATATGGAAAAACATGAAAACAAATAATAGTGAGTATGTTTGCATCTCAGTTCTTAAGCAACTTCTCAGAAAAAACATGTATATTTTGGTGAATTTCCAAAGTGCATCTGAGAAGGGAAGAAGAAATCTGAAAAACAATTTGAACACTTTAGATTTTTGTTCTTTGAATGTTCTCCATTGATTTTGTGTTATTGCAGGTATGATGTATAGGCCACTAACAGTTTAAAGTGGGAAAACACACATTTACATTGCAAAAACATTAAGGTCCAGAAGGGGCTATGAAATGGAGTCAGAGTAATTATATAATAATACTCACTTTGCTAAGGCAGCATTAGATTTAATTTATTTCTTAATTATATTTAAACAGTTTAAGCAACTTTGACAGGTTGTATAGAACTATTACAGTAGTAACATATCATAACATGAAAAAAAAAGAAGTGTGCAGAGAGGATAACTATGGGTAACCCACAGTAACAAAGAACTATAGGGTGTGGGAGGAAAAAAAAAAAAGCAATCAGCCAGATCTGAAGGTCTCATACCCACCTGTAAGGCTTGTCTTACGGTCTATTATTTAGCTTTATTATTTCAAAGCCTCATTACTAATCTCTGATTCTCAGGTCCACAAACACCGAAAATCTACAATTTCCTCTTCAGTGACTGGGTGCTTGCAAGTGCTCAGAATACCTAAAGAGAGGCCTTTGTCTCTCCTTGGAAATTATTTAGCATAGTTTTAAGTTGTACAAAGTGTCTGTGTATTAAATCAACTTTTCGAATATTCTGGAGTAAAACTAAGTTATCAAAGGGGCTAATATCTGCAAGTAATTTGTTCACTTGTTCAGATTGCTCCTGTCTGACAAAGGAACTTAAGGCTTCGCTGAAGTTTGTGTGTGGCAGGTATTTCACAACACCTTAAAGATGTTCAAACTCCTCCCAATGGCGAAATATTTTGACTGCCTACCACTTTCAACTAAAATGATCTTATATTCCTTCAGGTTTGTGAGCAGACTGCAATTCTTAGGTCAAACACAAGAGGGCGACAAGTGTTCAGGAGTCTCAGCAAAGCAAAGTACTGAAACAAAGAGGGCTCGTTTAAATTTCCACAAGCAGTACTTGTCCAGGCAACTGGAAGGCTGTATGAATAATTTATATTCTACTCTTAGAAAGTGATCAGTAAAGACAGACCAGCTAAAAATCAATATATAAAATAAACACCTTACTAAGTAAACCTCAGAACTCAGACAGAATAAGCACAAGAGCAACTTGGATGGGAAACCATATATGAGTTTGGGATTTTTATAAATTTTCCTTGCTGTACCTCAGCTAATTTATTCCTACCTTTTTTGAAAGCAGTATATACTGTGGGAAAACTTTTTTGCCCCCTGTCCATTTTCTATATTCTCTATTTCCCCATCACACCGTCCAGAAATTGAAATACAGTCCTGAGATGACCTATTCAATGACATTATCATTACATCCTCCAAACTTCCATTCATAGTTCCCAATGGTGTTTTCTGACAACTACAAAAATGTTACACTGAAAAAACTTGGGGCCAGTTATTCAGTAGGTAGTGAGCTCATTTCTGCTAACTGAAACAGTATCAATTTTTTACTTATGTGTGGATTTGCCCTCTGCTAAATTATACAAGTTCTGCTAAAACTTTTCTAATTGTATAAACCAGTATGTGCCTACTGATCATGAGAAACATGCCAATGAACCACAATAATCAATATACCATATGACTATACTCTGCCAATGCAACTGTGCCTTAAACAACCATGGTGCATATCCTGTCTAACCTTGGTGCTTTTCTCTGACTGAGGAGAGATTTGCATTATGTTTTGATTTGATGGAAAGAGAGTGACAAACTGCATCCCTAAGAGGCTAAAAAGCAGAAGCAGAATTAGAAACCGATGACAAACAGGATTCATGGTTTTGTAATCATTGCACAGCTTTTCCTCTAAGTGTTGGTTGCTAAGAAAACAAAGTCTTTCCAATTGCTGTGATAAAATCAAACACTAATGATTAAGAAGTCTGAGGATCTTTGCAAAGAAAAGGTACAACCTGAAAAATCATTAGGACTCTATTATTAAACTCTCAACATCTATAGGAACACTTTTCTGTAATGAGCCTAGTATGGTTATAAAAGACTGAAGGATATCACTGCCCTGCAGATACCATTTTAGACTTCAATTTGGCATCAGAAAATCTGTGAATTCACATTTTAAAGACAGGGAGACATAATGTCAAAAAGAGCTGTAGTTCTCTTTGTATATCCTAAAGGAATTTCTTCTTACCTTGGCTTCCTCCTAGAGTGGCTAGTTGAAAAGCTTCTTTAAGAGTTAGTCCTGTTTCATTCACTTTATGGATCCGAAGGCTATTAGATGCTATCATTGTTTTCCTGATGGCGTCAAGCATAGAAGCTGAATATCCACCGGCAACATCTAGAAGGGATCAGACTCTTAGAAACAAGCTTTGGGAATAATTATCTGGATTAAATTTCTATGAGTTTTAATTAAATGTTACAAAGTGGCAGATGTGGTAAACATAAAAAGTATCACTGCAACGCACTTTCTCTGAATATATAATTCCTAATAAAGGTGCTCTCACATACAAAGTCAGGTAAATAGGACACAGCAATGAATAACAGAACCCTGAAAAGCTGTTGTTCAAGACTGCGTTGCTCTCATGACAGGAACAGAACTTTCTTTCTTCATTCATTTTTGGTTTTCTTTTTAAACATTTGGACCAGCTCTATATTTTGGTACTCTAGAATCCACTACTGTAGAAGCAGTGAAGAAAAAAAAAGCAGGTTCCTGCGTTAGAGGCATGCTAACTATTCAATGAACAAGTAGGCATGTTGTATCTCTCAGTGGTTTCCTA
>VZZY01001789.1:3838-13923 GCA_013400335.1 Eurystomus gularis
TGAAGGATGTGTTGCAGGATGCTCTGCTTCTCCTAGAACCACCAGTGCCTGGGTATGACAAAGATAAGGTTACAGAGAGCCAGCAGGAGTGATGCAGCTGCTGAAGCCATGTGCATTACATGCAGAACAAGGAAAACAATACACTCCCTGGCCCCTGCTCTGTAGAGATAAGAGAATGTAATTAAAGAACAATAGTTTAACCTGGGAAGGTACTAAATTAACTGAAACAAGCATGATAAACAGAATCAAGCTTCTTGTTCTAGCTCCAGATAACAGAACAAAGCATATGGATCAATAGTAAAAGCCGCATGTCTTTCTCCCCTGGCTGACCATGGTTGAGGATATACTTTGAGAAACTGACTGATCATGGCTTTCCTCATGTATTTCCATGTGGATCTGTTTTCTCAAAGCTGCGTCTCATAGATCCATTTAGGTGACAAGAACATCTAAGAGGTGAAATGTGAGATCAGTGCAGGTATACATTTCAGGTATGTCTATGAACTGAAGAAAGTTAAAAGATGATAACTTTAGATTCTAATTTATGGTTTCAGCAATTTACAAGTGTCCTCTCTGAAGTTCAAGCTCTGAAGCTGCTTTTCTCTCAGAACAAAGGCTTGTGTCTTTGTTAAAAAAGAAAGCTGCCTTTGTGCTTTTTGGCCATTCTCTTTCATTTTGTAACCTTTCAAAAAGCCCTTTTAGCTTTATGGAATATAGCAGATTAAAAACACCTCAGGGGATCTTTGTTCTGAATTGATTCTTCCATTATTTGTTTTTCTAAGTTATTATTCTTAATGAAAATAGGAACCATCTTGTTCTTACAAAGAATTTTTCTCTCCTATATTTTGTCTCTCTTCTCTTTCACGTTCTGTAAGCTGACTGAGAGATATAATGATTAAAAATTCTCATCATGCCCATCTGCCTATGTGCCCTGTGCTTTGTCATTTGGCGGTTGAGCATCAAAGCATCATCATCAATGTTATTTGAAAACTAAGCAGGTTGGACTTGCAATTTAGATGAAAACAATTACACTGTGTTATGTTGCTTTGGCAAGAGTATCAGGGCTCATCTTGGAGAGAGGAAACAAAAGCAGCACTTGATCTTCATGAATTTTAAATGAGGGAAAGTGTATGTGTGTGAGAGAGTTGTCTGGCAGGAGATTTTTCCTACAATCTTTAGCTAACTAGTTCTTTCCTCTCTAGATCATGTCCTAGTCTGTGCTGCTGGCATAGACTGGAATAATATGTGTTTATCTGTTACACAAGTAGTGCTAATGATTGTCTCACTAGAGTTCTTTAAGATCATCTGTTTGATAGTCATTAAAAACAAAAGACTGTACCTCAGTGACAAGCTTCACAACCAAAAAGACAGAGGATTAAAAGAGGTAATAGATGTTGTATAAAAACCTTTTCAGCTAGACATTTTTTTTGGTCATGTTATTTATGTGGAGCCTGCCACGGTACATTTTTAAACACGTCTAAGTGATCATTCTTACATCTTCAAAAACAGTGTTCATGGAAGTCTGTCTGATAAGAGTACTAAACTGAATGCCGTCTTTTTTTTTTTCCCAGACATCTATGCAAAGGATTTTTTATATTACTGTTTTCTAAAGTCCTTCAGGCAACAAGTCTGTGGTGGAATGTACTGACTCTGGAGAAACTGACTTTTAGGGAGTATGTAAGAGCAAGTTCAATGGTAAATGTACATTTTAGTGGTTTGGGTTGGCATTTTTTTTCTGAATGAGGGCCATAATCTGTCCTGCAGCATTTGTAATGAAATTCTGAACAATGTCAAAAAGAAGCTAACAATCTAAGTGTCTGTTCTCCTTAAGAAAGGTCTTTGCTCTGAACTTTAAAGCTAACCATAAACATCAGAAATTCTCAGTGTGTGATATTAACAATGTGACTGAAACATAGCCTGAGTTGCAGCTTGCCAGTATTGTGCTGCTTGTACTTAAGTCTGTCAAATGTTTAATAAGGACAATATGTTTGCCTTAAAACTAAACAAAAAACATTCTTCTACTTTCTTCTTTAATTTTTTTCTTCAATAAATAAAATTCTTAATTTGATGTCAGAATTATAAGCATTTTTTTTTGTTTGGTGGATTTAGAGGAATCTGAATGTAGAAAATTCATTAATGTTTTTCTGAATTCTAGCTGTAGAGTGTTTTTTTTTCAAGTATGCCTATTTGAAAGAACATTGCAATATCAGATTGGAAAAGGAGTGTGATGATTTTATTACAATGTGGTGTGAAATTCAATCCCCTCTGCCTAGAAAAAGGGGAGGGGTTACCTAACTTATCACCTGTAGTAGGCTATTGATGTTGTCTGGCATGAGTTCTCACTTCAGCCTGTTGATCCTATCCTGGTTTGCTTAACAGTATTAAGATAGTTCTAGTACATGTTATGAACATTTCAGCTTCCAGAAGATTGACGATGGTGTATTCTGAAGAAAAGCTACACTGAAGCTTTTCTGTTTTGCGTAAAATTCTTAAACAGTCATTGGAAAGCTTTTGATACTTTGTTGGGTGGTGAGAACTTTCGTCTGGATGATCAGGTTTTTGCTTTCTCTTTAGTGAGTAACTATGTGATTAATGTGAAGCAGACAAGAATCAGCTAGTGCTGTTTACAGAGTGCTAGGTAGAGTGCTCTGGGACATAGCTGGAATCCTTAGGGAGGATCCAGCTTTTATTTTGCTGCAGAAGAATTAGTCACTGTGTTATTTGTTTTAGTCCATGGTTTTCAGTAACTTGGGAACCAAGGCTTCTCTCTTTTTTCCTTTTGTTACGGCTGCCCAAAGTAGAACAATATGAAGTTCAAGTGAAAAATGTCATTCTCATTAAAAAAAAAAATAAATTGATGCTGCATTTTGAAAAGATGCCAGACTACCATGAATATGGGCTAGAAGTAGGAAAATCAATTATTTATTGACCTATTCATGGTCACTAAGAGAGAAACTGCATGTACTATTTGATCTGAAGAAAGGCACTTGAGAAATTTGGAGAAACAGGCACCCACAAGGCAGATAAAGGAGCATGCTCAAACCAACTTCCACTGCAGGTCACATGGAATCCCATACCTGAAATTTGTTGCTGTGCTGAGTACCATGACTATAACAGCATGGTGCAAACTGATTATTGCTGTGTGTTAACGGCCATGTAAGGATTTATGTGATATGTCCAGAGATCAGACTGACTGAGCAATGTCAGCTCTATGATTTTGGTTGTGCTTGGAGCTTCCCTAAAGCGTGGGGTGTTTTTCAGTGCACCCTTACAGGTTAGCAGTAGCTGCATCTAACCAAATAGTAAGAGAGGATCCCAGCTGATGTTGCAGTGTGGTCCCTGTGAGCAGAAGCAATTCCAGCCCTGCTCTGGCAGAGGGCTGTGCAGCTCTTGGACCATGGCTGTGTCAGCCTGCCAGGGACATAGGCATTTTATTGCTTAGTGCTAGAGACTGCTGCCTGGCAAACCTTCACTTGTCTGGCTCCAGAGCTATGCTAGGAGAGGTTTGGCTCTTGAGTTGTCTAAATATTTCTACCAGCAAGGTTCTCTCCTTGCTATTGGTAGCCACATGTGCTTGGCAAGGTTATCTGGCCTGTGCAATCTAATTCAGGTTTGCCTCAGAAATCCCCATATAAGGAGTGATGCAGCCCTTCTGGCTCTTCTCCCTTTCCAACAAACCAGCTGGTATTCCTCTGGCAGCAGTGTCCTTTATTAGATGACACAGGAATGAAAGAAAGAGTGTAAATGCACCTAAAGTGAAATGGTTAAATAATTCAAAGACATCCCTGCTGAAATACTTAGAGCCACTATTGTCCACCTTACTGTTTTGATGTTGATGTGGGGAGCATGTTCAAAGCTCTGTAGTAGAAGTTTGCACTCTGTAATTCTGAAAAGTGGTATTTTAAAAACTGTTTTAATATGTGTCTGGACAATAAACTAAGCTGACAAATAAAAACACAGGAGGAAAACAATAAAATTACATAAAGTAGGTAATTAGTAGAACTGTGGAGTTTTCAAGTGTTGTTGAATGTTTTTACCTGAAGGGCAGTGGTCCGATAACTAAAGTGGATTATTTTGGGCTCGTATGTAAAGCTTAGTTCACGTTTAAATACCTAGTTGCTGATCTTAAAATTGTCAGCAGGACCTAGCTGTCACAGAGGTGTTAAAAGAGAGCTTTTCTTTACTTTAAAATGATGTAAAATAGTATTACAGCTTACGTTGCTTTAAGTATTCCTGAATTTTGAAGTAAGAACCAGGGAATTTTAATAAGCAGAAGATCAAGAAAATTATGTGTGTTGCGCCCTAGGCCTTAGTTAAACACAATGTTATAAGCCATTCAAAAGGACAGGTACTCAGAAATGCTTATGAAGGAGGAGTGCTTGAACAGGTTTGCACGAGGTAGTAGAGAATAAAACATAAAGTTGAGTGACTTCACTCAACTGTATGTGCATAGAGGAAAATGTATTCTTCTATATCTCCTTGAGTGTTTCCCAGTTAGACACAGGTGCTTTTAATGAATTGTTTGGGAGTGTACAGCTGACTTGCACTAGAATCAAGTATGTCAAGGAAATGGTTTGTCTTTAGGAATGCACAGTCATGAGAGTTTTTTTCTTGCATACACACTTGGGATTACTGAAGTTTTAAGTGAAGTTGCAAAAAAGAAAAGGAGGATGATATTTCCATTAGATTCTCCAGTAGCTTTGCCCCAAGGAAAACAAATCAATGACAGGTAGCTTTTTTTTTTCTTTTTCTTCATAGTCCAAAGAAAACATTCATTATAGTATTTTAATAGCTCTGGAAAGTCTGTATATAACTAGGCAGGTAACTCAACTTCTTTTGTTCTGGTGTAGGATTGATTCAAGACTTTGTGGATTAGAAAAGAGAATGAGATGAATCCTTCACTAAGCAGCGTTTCATATCTCAACTTCATTGAACCTTTTGTTGCTTTAAACACTTTTATGCTTAAAGAATGTGACTGAGCTAATATGCTAGCACTCCAGTTTCTTTTCTCTTATTCCTGGCAACATCCCAGAGTAAGCTGCTGCTAAATCCTTTCATCTCTATTAATATTTTTTTTCTTCTTCTAGTTCAGCCTAGCATAAGACAGGCATATTGCTAAGGAAAAGCTATGAAGATAAGCTTCAAGGAAATGCAGGCGTCTGGCTTTAGAAAAAGGTTTCAAGATTTTAAGAATGGCCTCTCGGGTTGTAATATGCATTTTTTTAACTGATGTTTCTCTGAGGGTTTGAAGAAAACTTTATTGGGAAGTGTCAATATTCCCCTAGCAAATTGTCTCTTAAAAAACTCATTTTGTCAAGCTTTGCTCATGACGAGTAGAGAGAGTAAACTTTAAGAATAAACAAATACTGTGTCCCCCATGTGGATATCAGTGTACATGTCCAAATGTATTCTGCAGCTTTGTGTAGCCTTACCATAAGTAGGTATTGAAATAACTAGACAGCAGTTCATATTTCACAGTTAAGGAATTTTTTTCCTTCTCAACTTCCGGAAGGAAATTTTCACTGCTTTCCTCAAGTTACTATAACTCAAAAGTCAAAACAACATTTATGAGATTAATGGTCTTTCTCGATTGCCTTCTCCTTTCGCCTGACCACTTCACCTCCGTCCCAGTTTATACTCCAGGGCTGTCCCTGCTTTGGAGACAAGAGCCTCCTGGTCTTACATCTTATACTTAGTCTCAAAAGACCCTTCCAAGGCAAAAAAACCCAAACAGCAGACCCACAACATTTAAAGTGTTTGACATTATATTATTTGTATATTAGATAAGTATGTTTATGTAATAATTTCAAAAATTATTATAAATTTTTTCAAACTTGGGAATCATGATGTCTGTTTGAAGTAGTTAAAAATTCCCTCCCTCCCCAGTTATTTAATCTTAAATGGTTTTAATGATCATCCAGTGTTCTTTCCCTTTTGATATTTGAGCCTTTTGGAGTCATGTCTTCTTTTTGTCTTTTTTTGGTCTTTTCTTCACATTTTCACTTTTTTTTTTTTTTTTCCCCCCCCCACCCCACCATGAGGGCTGGATATGTATTCTTCAAAAATTAAAAATAAAATTAAGAGCTGAGGTTCTTGAAGAATACATTAGTTCAGTGATTAGTATACTGTGTTTATGGGGCCAAATACTTACAAGCATCTGAAGCCAGGGACAGAGTCAAACCTTCACTTGCTAACAATTACTAGATGGCCTGAAAACTTCCCTAAAGTGGATTCTCAATTAATCCTGATCCAGGCAAAGCAATGACTCCGAAGAAGGTAGGATTAAACAGATGTATGAAACAAATGTAATGGTAGTGCTGCTTCTGCTACTGTAACAGCTGTACCTGAGACAATTGACTTGCTTGTTGATAGGGGCTCGGTGTGATACATGCCTGAAGAACTACAGCCTGGTACTCAGTACAGGGTGCAGCATCTGCCTGAATCTGGGTGCCTACCCTCAATGTTCAGGCAGCAGTAACTCTGTTCTTTTGTGACAGCACAGCTCCTAGAAAGTGTATGCAAAAGCTGGTTCATGTGATAGTTTGAGACTGGTGGAGTTGGTAGCTTTGGCCTCCTGAGCTATCAGGATTTAGTGAGCAGGAAGATAGTAGCATAAAGCTGTGCTCTTCCTTGCCCTCCTTAGCCTCTTTTGGATCTCTCATGCTCTGTTGGTCAGACCTAAACATGTAGCCTATTGTTTTGAACACCCCAGAACCTGTTGTGAAGTCTATTTTTTAATTTTGCAAATGAGCTCTTACCATCTTAATGGGTAAAACCAAACCCTCAGATTTCTATGCTTTTGTTCTTCAGGCTATCTAAATTTAAATTTAATATGTTGAGTCCCTTTCTAATAGAAGCTGTAGGGGATGTGATCAAATATCTTTTTAACTTCAGCTTCTGTCCACTGTCATTGATCTGCAATTTTTTCTTTCAGAACATGTTTACAACCCTTTTCACATTGTCTGTTCCCTGCCTGCCCATTGTAAAAACCTATTTGATTAGAGAGCATCAAACAAGTCATCAAAGCTTCTGATCTTTTGGAATAGGTGCTGGTTAACGTTTCACCAATACACCCCTAAACGGGAGACTGGATGGTAAGAACTCTGTTTGCAGGGGGAAGTTTGTCCATTTGGTAGAAGTCACTTGTACTGTAACTTATATCAAAGCAGTGGTGTGCTTGGGATTTCAAGTGAATAAAAAGGCTTCTAAATGGCTCTTTCAGGCCCCCTTGCCCTCACCTTCCCACCCCTCACAATATGGAAGAGAGCCTAAACTAGGTCATGTGCTACGGAATTAAACATGCAGATTTGACCCTGCTTGGCGCTTGCATGTGGGTGAGTTCTGAAATCAAACTGAAATGGTGAATTAAATTTTATACACCAAAGGTTTAGGTTGTTTAGCAGTATGATGACCAGCTTTTGTCACCTAGTTGAAGGAAGGAAGTTTCTTAAATTGTATGCTTGTCTCTCACAGGGTAACATAGCACAAATCCCCTTTCCATGCCTTTGCTAAAACTAGCAGTGTGTGAACCATCACCAGGAATAGTGTTGATAGACTTCTATGATCAGTTTAACACAGTGTGTAGCCATAGCTATTTTGCTTTTGCATCTGGTACTTCTTCATTGTACTATGTAAGTGCTGCTAACTGGGATTCGTTTGTCCTACAGGACACTGTGTGGGATAGACTTTAGAATGCTAGAAGACTGGCAACCGAATTCTGGAGAAGTGGAATCAGCACTCTTTGGATAGATAAAGAAGATGAAAGCATAGTATCAAAAACTGACTGCCAGTAAAGTTGTATGTAGAAATAAAGATCATACATTTAAATGCATTGGAACTAAGCACTGAAATAACTTCCTTAGACTATACTAAATTTTTTAACACACAACTCAGTGTCATCCTTAAACAACAATGACCCAAAACACTTGAGAATAGTAATGCAGGATGAAATTCAGTGGCTTGGTTTAAATGTCAGTTGAACTATTTTTTTAAAATTGTCGCTCTTCATTAGGAGTGAGGTTGATAGATACATGGGCTGTAGTTAAAGCCCCAGGTGCAGTGTTCTGTCACTGTTCTCACATCTGGCCTCTTTACCACAAAAGTCTAGCAACTGCAGCTTTAGTCTATGGGATAATAGGTGTTGACTTGGGAAGCATCTGGTTCTAACAATGGAGAGACATATGATGATGGAATTCAATGGTTTTTTAGGGCAAAAAACTGCTCATGAAATAGTACTGAGCTTTTTTTCACAGTTTTAACTCACTTGCTGCATAAGCTTTGCTCCTGTATCTCTAATGTACCTTGTCATGTGTGCTTTGACTGCAAGAGGCTCTACTTTTGGTTGTAGCATTTTGGTACAGATATACTATTAAGTTAGAAATAATAAATTTCCATGCATGTGAGCGGCAACTGTTCAAGATTTTTTGGAAGCTGGGATGTTCTGTACCAATGTGCCTTGCTTGCAGTGATGGGAAGATGATATTCCTGTTAAAAGATTGCAAAGCTTTCTAAAGCTGTACTCTAAATAGATGGTATGTAGAGATGATATAAAGAGCATACTGTAGGGGTCTTTCTCTGATTTTTCTTTGGAATAAGTTACAATTTTAAAGCAACTGAAAATACATCCTGACAAAAAGCTGCTTTTGCATCATCCTGTGTATTTGTCTTTTCTGGTTGTCTGTCTTACCACATCGTCTCCTCATGATATGTTTGTCTTCAAGATTATTTGATTTAAATTCAAGCAGTCTTTATTTTCATGTTGCTTTTGCTTGTATTCTGTATGCATATATGTAAATAGGCCTTTCCCCTTCCTTTTCTTTGGACTTTCAAATGCACAAAAATAAATGGGGAATGAAAAGGAGTTAAAATATCTCCATTTTACTGTACAAATGAATATCTTTTCTGGTTGAAGATGAATCCTGGAGAAATAATATTCACTGTTCACTCACGTTTCTCCCATGTAAAATCCTGCTCACTGGAGAAGGATGTATTTAACTCAGTAAGCTATTGCACTGCACCAAAAGCAACAGCTTGCTTCTTTTATTGTGAGTGAAACACAGGGTAAATTGCTGTGTGTAGGGTCTGCAAAAGTCAACTAGACCATGAGCTCAAAAGCTCCCTATATTTGACTGTTTCTCTGATTTAATACTGGCAGAGACCTCTCTGAATGCATAATGCGGAATTTAGTCTGCACCTAGTCACCAGTTTGTGAAGTGCTCTTTATGCTATACAGCTGTCAAGTCTTCTGTGCTAGATTGATTTCTCTGTACACCAAAAGACCAACAATAAGAACAAATGCCAGTCAGTTTTCTTAATTAGGTTCCCTTTTAAATGCTTGCTTGCACTCCTGGCAGTGTGAGTTGAAGCTGGCTCTTGCACCCAGTGAGGTGGATCTGCCGTTTTTAAAAGGCTCAGTTTTCCTTTATTGTGTATTTGAGCATTCGTTCCTTAATGATCATCTCTTTTTTAAAGTCATGTCAAAATACTTAAACGAGTATCAGCAGCCTCTAAAATCATGATATGAATTAAGAAACACAGAGCTTGTGTCAGGATCATTTAAATTACTCTTTTATTGTCTTTCCAACATTATCCTGACAGTGGCGGGAGAGTGCATAGCACCTTCCCTTATGCTTCATGGATCTGTGATTTGTGGGAAGTAAATTTATTGTTAAGAATTAAAGGGTAAAAATGACATAAATGTGTCTTAATTCCTTCCAGAATGGCCTCTGCTAGCACAAGGACCGTTGGCAGGTAAAGACCTGCTAGTTCCCCTGTACAACACCTTTCGTCTATGTGGATTTCAGTAAGGCATTTGACATTGTCTCCCACAGCATCCTGTTGAACAAGCTGACGGCTCAGGGTGTTGACAGGTGGACTCTTTGCTGGGTTAACCACTGGCTGGATGGCCAGTGGGTAGGAAGGCTCTGCAAAGGGATCTGGACAGGCTGAATCAATGGGCTGAGGTCAATTGTATGATGTTTAATAAAGCCAGGTGCCAGGTCCTGCACTTCAGTCACAACAACCCCCCACAGTGCTACAGGCTTGGGGAGGAGTGGCTGGAAAGCTGCCTGGCAGAAAAGGACCTGGGG
>VZZY01001794.1:0-12066 GCA_013400335.1 Eurystomus gularis
GCTGACCAGAATTTAATACTAGCGATTTTAAAGGGCCAAGATTTTAGGCTAGGAAGTGTATGTATAAATAAAACCGGTGTTATTTCAGCTCCATTATTAATGAAAGAACAATGGTCCATGTTCTTTCTGGGGATAGCTAAGTCTCACAATATAATTATTTCAAGATTTAGGTGGTATTAGAAATAATAACAAATTACCCAACAACTATTACTGAGCCTTCACCTATACCCAACAAGATTGTTAACTGCCTGTAACCTTTGTTTCTACATCCTGCACAGGAAAACAAAAGTAGTTTCTTGGAAAAAGATAAAGTTAAAAAAAAAACAGATGTGCCTTGAAGAGCAAATAATATTACTGGTAGATATTGATTGTGACTATGCTTTTATTATACTGCCTTTTTTCCCTCTCTTAAGATAATTTTCGGAAATACTATTTTATATTGACTATATGTGTTACCATGTTGCTCCAGAACCTTGCCCATCAGAAAGAGAACTGCTAAGGAGAAACTAAGGAGAGAATGAAGCTGATACAGAGGAAGCTACATTGGTTACAGGATTTTCACAGCAAAGGCAAGGGCAAGATCAACAGCAGAGCACAAGAAGGACCTGTTAGGTAGTAACTAATAATATGGGTCTTCCAGTGGGCATGAGATGAATAGAAGTTGTGGACAGGGAAATGTGAAGCACTGAGACACTCAGTAATTATACTGAAGAAATAGAAAAAAGGAGAAAGAAAGGGCTGAGAACTGAAAAGTCATGCATGGTGACAAGAAGTCACAGTAATGCTACAGGCCAGGGCACAAAAGTGATATTAGTAGGTACCGTGGAAAAGATTGAAGGATTATTGGAAAGGAGAACTGCAGCAAAGGACAGCTAGGTTAAAGTAGCACCTGGTGAAGGCTGTAATCGAATAACAGCTTTTTGGGTGGATGTGGAAGCAAGACTCCTTCCTGATTATGTTAAAATACGAAAGTGAGGTAATGTGCAGAGCAAGGGATGGACTGATCAGTGACATGAAGGCTGACATCATCACAGATGAGTTTAACAGACTATTACAAAAGACAAAAATCCAGGAAACCAAAGAGCTTAACTCCAGAAAACAGGTTGATGGCTAGGTACATTTGATATGAGAATGGAGGAAGAATGCTTTGAGGCTGCTGCTCAAAAAAAGGAGAAAAGCTATGACGCCAGAGGTGACAGGGTGTGGAAGGAGATGAAGAAGCCCAGTGGCTAAATAATCTTCTGTATGAGAAAAATTGAGGTCATCTTCATATCAGTGTATGTGACAGAGGGATCCAGGAATGTCAGAGGAGCAAGCTGAAAGGTCATGAGTGTCTCAATTCCTCAGAAAAGGCAATTGGGAATCATGTTAAAGATGGAACATGCACTCCAGAAACTCAAGGAGAAGGGGAAAGGACAGCATGTAAAAGGGAAGAAGGGAATAAAGAGGTGGGCTGCACAGAGGAAGGATATTGTGGCAGCAAGTACAGATAGAATAAATGCAGTTTTGGGACAGTGCCACCCCAGGTGATGAGGAAGGTGCAAAGGAATGTGTGCAGGTGGTGTCTGGAAATTGCTGATGCTTGAAACGGGAAACTGGAATGCAGGGGAGAAAAGGAACTGTGAGTTTTGAGAGCAGTAAGGATAAAAAATGAAAGAAAAAAATGGTGAGAGACTGGTGAGATGCATAGGTGAACTGCAAAGAGTATTTAAATAATGCTCTGAGTAGTATTTTAAAAATACTATGAAGATATCACCAATGGAAGCTTAACGCTCTTTCCTTGTTCTCATCTGGGCAGCTTATGCCTTGTTCCACGCTGCTGAAGTAATCTCTCTTCTTCCAATGAGACGGTATGCAATCCGCAATTGTTTTTTTAATTCTTTCAGGTTTAGCTTGGAGTACAATACGTAATGGCATACATTTATGCAATGTAAAATTTCTTCTTGATCTGGATTTTAAGGATGCAAATCACACCATAAACAAACTAAAAATGTAAGTTTCTCATTTTCTGCTTAGTTCTTGTTTCCAGAAATCTGTTACTTAACGTTTTGTGGGGTATTTTTAATAGAGAATTTAGAAGACTAATGCATATCCTTGGGGATTCAGGGAAAGGCAATGATTACAGTAGGGTATCTGACACCAACTTGCACATTTAGCCAGAAAATTCTGTTAAAAGTTTTTTGTACAATACATTTTTTTAGAATCTGGTATAAACATAAGCTTCTAAGCTTTGCTTTCAGGATGAGGGTTTAAATTAAGGCATTCTGTTTTTCTTTCTTCTGAGTTGTATTGTTTAGGGTTTTGGGGTTTGTTTGTTTGTTTGTTTTTCTTCTAATGATACATAGGCTTCAGCACTCCTGAGTGTGTAAGAAATTGGAGTTGGCTGTTCTGGACACCACATCCAGACCGATGTACTGACATCACACTCTAAAATGCTAAGGTGAAATAAGTTAATTGAGATATGAAGCTACATAAAATGTTTGCTATTCATTGGGCTCATTTTGCCTTATACTTATATATATTTTTGCAGTCATATCCTATTTATTATTTGTGATGAGTCATTGTAATCAATTGACTATACAATATATGTACTGTAAATTGAGCATGGTAATAACACTGTTTGGCTTTGAAAGCATTGGCAAAGCTACATTTGTGTAAAAGTCAGGTTCTATGATGCCTTAAGGCAGTGGATGCCTTTTAATTGTGTCTATGAAAGACATTAGTACAGAGCACAAGGCTCCAGTTGCCAGCTCATAGCATGATGGACTGCCAACATAGAACAGTAGAATGCTCATGAGCTTTGTCACAGTCTTGATCTGAAGGAGCTACACACGTCATTTCTGAAACTCACTTATGTCACTTTTGCCCAGGAGTTTCTGTGACATACTGCATTCCATGACACAGACATATCCTTTGGCCTATACAAATAAAATGTTTTCCTTATGTTTTTCTTCCATTTTTCATTCCTGAATATACCTGAGGCTGCAAGAAATGAGGCACAAAAACCCATCCAGGGTGGTGGCTGGACTATGATTTATTTATTTTTTGCAACCTTGGAGTGTTTTTTTATTCTTAGTTAAAAAACCTTTATTTCCTCAGTTATCTTAGTAATTTGGCCTCCGATAACAATAAACCTAGCCACCTGCAATGACAGTTTCTGAAGATGTTCATTTTTACAAGGAGCTGGTAACCATCTAGAAATCATAACAGCTGAGCCTGTATAAGACAGGATCTTAAACTCCAGATGCTCAAAGTGTAGTTCTGCTCCATCTTTTATAGGAAGTTACACTGACATTTTGTAAGTTACATTTCGCGTGCATTTTGGCTTCAGATATTTTTCAGTCAATGCAGCAGCTCTCCAAAGTATCTTATGTAATTTTGGTCATGTCATATACTAATATTTAAGTCTTTTACCAAAAAGAATTGCAACTCATACGCAGCCCGGAGCCTTAGAATTCTATATGAAGAAATGGAATTCATTGACACAGCATTCAAAACTAACTCCCTTGTTTTGTATGGTCATTACACGTGAACATTAGGAGTATAGGGAGTATTCATTTCAAATACTGACTTAAGACTCTGGATAGTAGGGTTGTTTGATTTCATGGTAGCCCAGAAATCTTCATGAGAGTATGTTCCAACTTCAGTTGTAAATGCACCACTATACAGCTTCCAGTCTATATTTTACACAAACACTTCTACATTTCTCTAGACTATATTTTTAACAAAGACTGAGAAAAAGGGGACCTTTTAAATGAACCTTACAGGCTTTCATACCTATTCTGAATGCCTCAAAACCACATGTTGAGTGACTCCAAATCTTTAACCGTTCATAAGTTATTAAAAACATTAATGAATGGCCCCAGTGTGAACATGATGTTATTTTCTCATATTGTGAGTGTAATTTTTTCATATTGAATAAAGTGTAAAAGAAGGCTTGAATAGCACATAGTAGGAAATCTAAAATATTTTCTTTTTATATTACAAAGAGTCTGACACAAAGTTCACCTAGCAGAATGAATCTTTCTAATGTTTTTAACGAGGTTTAGATGAAGCTTTATGATAACATTATGTTTTGGTGGTATGAATGTTCACTACTGTATGACAAAACAGAGAAAGATACTAATGAATCACTCACTTGAATGCCAGTGCCATGTTTAAATAGAGGGTAATCATTGCTACCTTTAAGAACTGATTCTGTCTCAAGAGAATTCAAGTAAATATGATTGTTTTATAATACCGGCTGTAGTAAACACAGAATAAAAATAGGGTAGTCCCAGTATTATTCTGGTTTCAGTATTTTGGCTTACTTCATGTGCCCTTTAACATTTTTACTTAGCCTCTTGTACTTCCAACTATATTTTCTCCACAGAGTATGAAATCTGTGGATTCTATCTGAAAAAAAACACAACGTTGTTTTGATCAAAATAAAGAAAGGTGTCTTTCCACCAAGCAAACAGTGCAATCTCAAGGTCATAATCTAGTAACATCAATATTCTATTTCTGAAATCTGTTTTAACAACACTGGCAACACTGCATGGTGTACACCCCTCATCACTCAAGCCGCAGAAGCACACTTGAGTGCCTGGGAAGCCTGGGGCTAATACAGCATGCACACTGTGCACTCTCTCAGGCTGCAGTCAGTTACAGAGGTGCACAAATGTCAGAGTTATTCTGCTGACTGCATATAGGAGTGATGTGGTGAATCAGGTCTGTACCCACTGGCGACTGCAGCAACGGCCAACCTGTCAAGAAACAGCCTGCTGTACACATAGCCCTTCATTGCCTTTGCTAACAGTTGCCTGCATCGGAGAGCAGGGAGAGCGCATGCAGCAGTGTATGAAATTAGGGGCTTCTTTTCTGGGGAAGGGATAGAGCAATGTGAACGTTTCTTATTTAGCAAGTATGAAATGTGAGTTGCCAGTAGAGAAGGAAAGTGCAGTGGCTGCAGGCCCTGTGAGGACTGGGTTTAGGGGCTGCATATAGAGCTTGGGCAGGTCTAGGTGTGAGGTTTGCAGTCAAGACCTCGGTGGGGGAAAGCCTGCAGCTTGCAAGTGGGTATATGTGTGAGTGTGAGAGGGAGCAACAGATGAAGACAAAGAGGTTCAGCAGCATGGAGGGAAGTGACTGGCAGGTAAAGAGGATCTACAGTACAGACAATTGAGTATAGATTGCTGGGTATGGCAGGAAAGCCAGGCATGCCTTCTCTGTGCTGTGTGCCAGCTGTAAGAAAAGCCATCTGGAGCACTGATTTATGCTGCAATTCTCCAGCATTAACAACAAAAATGGCTGCCTACCTCTGAGCTATGGGCATCACTTTGATAAAGAAATTCAGTGATCCTCTTCCAGGCAAAGGTGGTTCCACACATATCCTTATGAAATGTGTTGTAAGAGTTACACTGCTGTCAGTTAAATTCTATCATCTTTCTAATCTGAATTTGGCTAATTTTCCTTTTAAGCCTCTGAGTCTTTGAGAGACTTGTGTACCTAGCCACTGAAGTGGGGGCACAGCATCTGGGCCCAACCTGTATCCTCTACTAATGAACAAACTTGATCAGTATCTGCACAATTTTTGAAGGTCTTAAAGTGACACTTTCTAGAGGTATTGCTTCAGGGAAACACCATACAGCAGAATCCATTCAAAAGGCAAACAGCTTTTATAAGTTTCTTGCAGGGATGGTTTAGCTACATCCCAAGAAAGTGTAAAAGCTATTGGAAGCAGAGATACTGTCTTAGCTGCCTCTTTGGTGTCAGAAATGTAACAATGCTGCATGAGATCCTTTACAGCTTGTCCCTAAGTGAAACGAGCAGTGTGTGCAATTTTGTCCTGTTTGAAGTCAGTGAGAGAAGGAGCACTCCCTAAATTTGTTAGTATGCAAGGGGCAGATTTCAGGATAGTTTCAGGATAGACTGTCCTTTCAGTTTATTGTCTTTTGATATCTTCCCTTACAGTATCCTGGCAACAACAGCACTTCTGGCAAACAAAAGCCATACGGACACTGCTGCATCATGTCAGAATGACAATGGCTTTTCATTTCAGTATTTTTTCAAACAGTTGCTTAAATATGTGAAGCACCACTATTGAGACAAAAATTAGAGCATTTTTGGGACATGCAGCAAAGCAACACTTACACACATGGAATGGACTAAACAAGTATAATTTTTCGAGTGACTTACTGGTGGCCTTAATTCAGGGTTTTCTCAAGTAGATAGCCTTGGCTGTGAAATAAAAATTGGAGAAAAGAGTCTTTCACAAAGCACAAACCCTGGTTTGCAGAATGAAATTCTTACAAGGTCAAGAAGTTACCACTCTTGAAAAAATGACACTTAAAGAAAAACACTACACTCACCTAATACATCAGCATCAAATGTGACAAGTGCATTAAACTGAGTTTTCTTCACAAAGCTTTTAAACGCTCTTTCGAGAACAGTCATATGTAGTCCATTATAAAGGTGAAGAAAAACAGTCAAGTGCCCTTTATCACTCAGCATTCTATGGATCTATAAGAGGTGCAAAGGAACAATCTAGAATTTATGTAATTAATTTTTCAACTTGATTTACATTGAATCTAAACCACTGGCAGTAGTATAAAGAGAAAAGATACAAAAGATAGCCTTATTTCTAGAATTGAGCAGAATGGTATTTGAGGACTAATTTAACCAGAGTCCTTGGTACCATACTCTTGATTGACCTAACCACTACAGAGCTTCTCGTGGCACATGGATATAGAAAAATAATTCCCACCAGAAAGGCCAAACAGAAAATGCATAATGCCAGCATTGGGCTGCCTATAGCAGCATCATTTTCCTACATATTTCCAGTCATTATTCCTTCAACTTCATCTTTACTACCAATAAAAGTAGGAAAACTCTACGCTTGAAGGTATTCCAGCTACACCCTGGGGCATGCTGACATATGAGCTTGTTGCAGAGATCCTCCTTGTAATATATGAGCCTATTGCAGAGATCCTCCTTGTAATACTAACTGACAGCCAGGTTACCCACAAGGCAGTTTGCTCATCTTAAATGCACTGTGCTGGACAAATGTTGCCTGGATGCATCGGCAACCATCTAGGAGACTCCCAATAAAGGGCTCATTTGGCATTTAAACATCCAGGTTAGAGTGCAGCAGGCAAGCAAGAAGAAATATCCTTATACCTATAACTGCACTACAGGTCCCCTCAAAGGACCTCACCTTAAGGGCTGCTGTTGAAGTCATCCCTCTGACCAGAGGACAGCAATGACTGATACAATTTTGTAGGCGAGAAAGAGAATTAGGTGGCAACACTGAAAGGATTTTTTCTAACTGCAATGTGTGCATCTTATTCACTAACACAGCAAATCCTTTGTGATTTCTGAGCAAGTGTCTTCAGCTTAAGTCTACTGTACATTCACTCTATTTAAAAAGATTGGTTTTGGTCTTACTTTAAAGTTGTGGTACTTACGCGTGACTTGCATATGAATGAGGTGAATGAATTCATTACTGAAAAGCTAGATTAAGGTCTGCAGCTGTTAAGCCTGGGGACCTGGTTCAAAGCATGGCCAGAGTGACTGAAAAATCCTTTACTGATTGAGGCAGTTTTAGGCTGCAGTCTAACATAGCAAGTAGCATTAGAAATGCTAGATTGGAAAAGAAATTAAAATGATCTGTTTACATACATTATCTGCTGAATAAAGATTAAAATATCTACTCTGCAGGTAAGTTATGGTAGTATACAGGTTGTCTCCACTGCTGCCTGACCTTGAGGGTGTTAATTTATGTCTTGAGTGCAGCTGTGACAGTCACAGCAAGTACTCACAATGAAGTTGTCAAAGAATCTTTACAAATTGCAGATCATGTACAGGATGTTTGTTGTGGCAAAGAAAAAAAGCAGGAAGGAGGAGAAGAATATCTTCTTTCTTCATCTTTGACTTTTTATCCAGCATTATCTCACAGATAATCTTTCAGGTATGCTCAGAAATCCTGGGAGACATTTTTTCTTTGTAGTAACTTAAGTGCAGACTATGTAATACTGTGAAGCTAAGTGGTGGCTACTGCAAGCTAAGTGGTGGCTACTCTCTTCATCTTGTTGTGTTTCTGTCTGCCTGTTAATGGCAATGTTTCATTTCTGCTTAGGACATGACAGTGCAGCCCCTTCAGCCTTCAGAGGTCCTTGTACTGTTATGTTACACATTCAAGCTTTAATGGCAAAGGTTATTGTATTATTAGAATATAGGTTATATAGTGTGGTCTACTTGGCAGTTTGGCTGTAGTGTTTATGGATTTGTGTTTTAAATACAGCTGACATACTAAACAATATAGATATGTCTGTTGTCCAGAGGGCTTATCAAAGCAAAAAATAGTACAATAGAGCAAGAAACACAGTTTTGTGAACAGAGGCCAAGAGGACTAAAACTCCTTGTCATGAGTCTGAAAGAAATTGCCTGTGCAGCATAAATTCTTGTGTATGTTTTAGAAGAAAGTTCAAATTTCAGTTAAAGAATACTTGAGAGTACAAGCTGTGGGGACTGGAAGTCATGAGGAAAAACCTGGGAAAGAAAATCCAAACAGAGGGAAAAAGTAGAGAGATGAGATAGGCCTTCTGTGACAGAGATCACAGCAGAAAAGCACTATACAACCCTTTGTGTTGCTGACATAGGGACCCATACTTTGAGAATGTGACACCCAAATAAATTGGTTTCTCTTGCTGGAAAGGCTAGGCTGTTGTAGGCTGTACACTGGCTGGAAAAATTCTGCTCACTAAAATGAAGAAGATATGTAAGGAATGATATGACCAGCAAGCTGCATCTAGGTTTTTCACTGCTGAATTCCTCTAAGTGAGAGTTGTACCACTGAAGGAATATTACCAATAACTGCTTTACTTCTTTCTTGATGGAAAATAGTGACCAAGCAATTCAACAACTACTTTTCATGAAGTATTTTGTACTAAAGTTAGAACCATTTTAGCGTTTGAATTCTAGCAAAACCTAATATTTTCTTTATTTATCAATGACTACTTTGCAGCAGATAATTATCAGATAATAGAAAATCACAAGAGAAACTTATGATATTTTATTTAAGACTCTAGTGATACAGATTTTGTATTAGCAATGAAGGATACTTTTGATTTCCTGGTTGTTTTTCAAAAGTAAGATAGAATCCAAGAGTGGTTTCTTTCTCTCTGCTGAAGAAACTGACTATTCTGCTTGGAGGTGCTTCTCACCATGAATTCCGGTAACATGGCCTACTTGCAACTGTAAAATGCTTTAAAAAACTTTTTGTCTAAAGTATTAAGTAGCTAATTTTCCTGGAGCTGTTGTTCACCTACAGTTCTGCACTTTTACGTTGGGTAACTGAATATAGTTGCATGTGACATCTATAGTTTCCCTTGATCTGTGTATGCTTTTAGTGTAATGTTCCAGAGAGTATTAGTCTAGATGCACACAATGTGGCACAGTACCTTTTAGAGCACCAAGTCACATTCGAATCCATCTCTTTGAACCTATAACAGTGGTAGTTACAGGCTGAACCCAAGCTAGCAAGTGTAGCAGTAAGAATTCCAGCTTGTGTGGTGGTTACTGCTTGCCTTTTTCCTTACAAAAGGAACATAAAATATTTTCCTTTTTCAGTGAACTAAAAGCACCCTGGACTTTGCTCTGCTTACTAGCAGCAAAGGAAAGAGAAGGAGTATTGACTTCACTGACTGACTTTCAGAGTTCTCAGCACTGCTTGCAGCCATCCACTCTCTGTATAGACAGGTCTGCTGCCAGGGACCCTACAAACTCCCCTAGGAATCTAAGGATTTCTATCCTTAGAGTTTCTCTTTGGGGTTCTTAAGAGCTTCCTGCTGCTTTTGCTGTTTGGTTACCCTTGTGTGTTTGCAGCCTTTGACCTGGAGCCACCTACAAGACAAATATATCCTGAATAATTTTATTTTTAAACCAAAATAATTCACATGCTGGGCCAACAATAGTACGTAATTTTTTTTTTTTCTAAATTTTAGTTCATCTTTCCTACAATATTCTTGTATGTTAAGCTATAAGATGGTCAAATTCACATCTCAAAACAATCAGCTGCAGATTTCCCAGCTGTTTCTATGATCCAGCTTTACAAATAGGACATACTATCACAAATTAGTAAAAATACTGAAATATATCCTACTTCTGCAAAGGTGTGCCATAGGATTCCTGGATGCAACCTAGTGTTTTGAGGCAGGACCACATCAGGCATTCCAGATTTCCTCTGAACCTTTACACCCTGGAAGTATGTGTGTGTGTCTGTATGTACACATAATTTCTAGCCAAATTATACAAAATGACATTTGGAAAGGAAATTATGTAAGGCAAGATCATCTAATCATCACTTCTGTTCTTTATACCTTGTTTAGAACCAGAAAAAGCCTCTCTACTCTGCTTCTTCATCTATAGAAGTAATTAGGAGTGTGTTTATACGTTAAATCTGTGCATTTGCAGTGACAAGGAGGGAAGAAAACAGTAATGTTCCTAACATTACATGACTCCAAATACCTACCCAGATCAGAGTCAAGCTGCTGATTATTCTGTCATTCTAGCCTGAGGTATGCAAATATCTCCAAAGGTAGATGTGAAGAAATATAAATTGGTTCATGTTTCTGGCATGCTCATTTCTTGTTCCTTAAGGACTAATGTTGAGTTTGTGCCAAAATCTGTTAAAAAATCATATGGTTGATCTTTATTTTTAAAAGTGGACAGCAACATACACATAGTCTTATTTGGGACTGCTAAAAAAAATTAAAATGTATCAACAGTGTTCTGAAATAGAGTTTCTAAGTATTTCGGACAATCCCAACCCTCCTCCCTCAACCCCTAAATGATTAGATCTATGCAAGTTCTTGGCAGGTTCAGCAATAACCTTAAGAGAATGGGCCTCTTAATTAACCTTAATTGTGTGGGAGGTTGTATAACAGCAAAAGATACTTATATTTTATCTTGGTTTTCTAGCTAAGTTAGATTCCTCTTCTGTACTGACGATGTCTCTGAACTTTGTTTTAGAATTGCATGGCAGCATATTATGCCAAGATCATCAGGAAAAATGTTCACTCCAGGCTGGCTTCTATAACTTCTGGGGAGTCCACTAATCACATTCCTACATAACGCTTTTTGATTTTGTTACCATCCCTACAGGCAAACCCTTATTCCTTTATTATTCATATAGTAAATCCCACCTTTTCCACTTGAAGTAATAACTTCCTATATGGCATTTTGTGAAATTCCTCCACTGAATTCCAAAGAGAAGAGACCTAGAGCATTTTCCTTGCCCAGAATACTAATCATTTTTATCTGTGAAAACTGCTTGATAACACGACCTCCTTTTCTAACATTGTTGCATGTTTAGTCCATTTTCAACTGCACAAATTTTTTCAAATAAAGAATAATTTGAGCCCTAACTATTGTAGAGGCTAATGTGTTTCCCAACTCATTTCCCTTACAACTTTCCCTTTTTGAACCTATATAAATATTCTATTGAACCATGAACTGACAGTATCTAGTTGGACGGTACTTTTCTCTGGAATTCTTTGTAAATTCTCACTGCTGGATATGTGATTTAATTTCCTAACTCTTACAGGATTCTGGAATAAAAAAGATCCTGCCCTTTAGGGGAAAACCAACTAATTCCTTTTTGTTCTTGTTTATGTATTAGAAATTATTATGTATCTTGAAAACTCAGGTAAAATACTCATTTTTCTGAGCCATACCTACTTTACACCCTTCTACTTTTCTTGTAATTTCCTATAAATGGAAAGCACCCTGGACATTAACCTTTTTACTAAGAGTAAAGAACAGTTTACACAGGAAGGAACTTTAAAGATCATCTAGTTCCAACCCCTCTGCCACAGACAGGGACCATCTCCCACTGAACCAGGTTGCTCAAAGATCCATCCAACCTTGTCTTGAACACATCCAGTGATGGAGTATGCACAGCTTCCCTGGGCAGCTTGTTCCAGTTTCTCACCATCCTCAGAGTGAAGAACTTCTTCCTAATTTGTAATCTAAATCTACCCCGTTCCAGTTTGAAGCCATTACGCTTCATCCTACCACTACAAGCCC
>VZZY01001799.1:0-11504 GCA_013400335.1 Eurystomus gularis
GAAACATTCTATGATTCTATACATCTTTGCATTCTTTAGATGGTCTCAAACCTGGTCTTCACTTACAGTGGGCAGATCTTCCTTCTTCCAGTCCCTGCCTGTGCCTTCTGCACTTTGGGCAGTGTGGCTAGAGCCTTTGCTGGTGAAGACTGAGGCAGAGAAGTCATTGAGTACCTCAGATTTCCTGTATCCCTTGTGATCAGGTCTCCTGTTTCCTTCCAGAGAGGGCCCATTATCTTCCCTAGTCTTCTTTTTATCACTGACATACTTGAAGAAAATTATCTCTACCTTGGCCAAAACCAGTACACCAAGATTGTCAGTAGTTTGCTACGTTTTCTCAAACCTTTGTTTGAGGCTCTTTGTTATGCTAATACCATGTTTTGAGGCCTAATATTCTACAATCATTAAGTTAATCTGTTTTGTCTTCTGTTGACAACAGTGAACACAGTGTACAAGTTCCTACTCTTTTTTGGGGGATTGTGTTCAGCCTTTTAATGCAGATCTGCCTAGTTAATTTCCTATTGGAAAATGCTCTCTATTTTTTTTCTTAACAGGTTTTTCCTTATGTGCTATATGTTTGTAAATCTGGCTTGTGCTGTTCAGACGCTTTTACGAACTCCCAACTGGAGACCTCGTTTCAAGTATTATCATTGGTAGGGAATATTTATTCATTTCAGGAGAGTTAAAACTAATTACACAGCACTAAATGTTTGAGAGGGTTTTTCTTTTTCCTTACAATAATAAAATCTTTTTTCTAACTTAAATTGAGTTACAAGATTATTGATGAACTGCATACTTGTAACAGCAATATTTGCTTTCATATGTTTGGAATAGAGTGAATAATAGCTGTGATCACAAAAAACGTGGCTAATGTAGAGGGCTTGGAAGGGGCTGCAGGATGACATTTAATATTGCATATAAGACAAGAGATCTTCTCAATATGTGAGAATAAAGATAAATAAATATTTGATATATAAATACAGAGAACTGGTAAAATGCTCAGGAGTGTTGATAAGGTTTTCATTTTAGTTAGGAAAAAATGAAACCCGACAACAAAAAACCCCAAACCAAACAACAACAAAAACCACCAAAACTTGTACATAAAAAAATCTCATTTAATATACATTAGCTGGCTCTTTAATAATATGATCACCATTTTTTAAATTTGTTATGCTTTGGACATTGAATTTGGTAACTGAAGTAGACAGGTTGTTATTGGACAAAGTCATTGAAGGTCAATTATACAAAAACTGAGTGTGTATTTTTGTTTAGTTTTTCAAGTGTCTTAAGAGTTCAAAAATTCAAACTAAGATTTGGAAACTGATTTTTTTCTTTTTACTGAATATTAAAAATACATATATTTAACAGTAGTTGTATTGAGAAATTTTAGTGATGAAATGTCTTGAAGAGTAGAGGCTTTAGGAGATAAGCTGGCATGATTCTAAGATAGAAGAGTTGCATACTATTTTTTCTTTTAAAGATCTGAGTGAAAATGGAATGTCATAGTTTTATCCCTGAAAAATCTTTTTGAATATGCTCAGTAGGGACTTACCAGTTTGGCACCTGAACCTCCAAACACATCAGTGCATGTCTCCCAGTCTATCACTGTAAACACCTAGTAGTATTTGCGACACCAAGAAGGAAAATGAGAATGCAGTCTTTTGGTTTTTTTATTCTTCCACCAGTCCTGAATAATTTGATTGTGTAAGAAGTATATTCTGAGGTACAAAGTAGCTTAATGGCTATGGTAGGTGTATCAGATGTAGGGTAGCAAGAAGTACAGGATGAACCATGGTGAAGAGGAAAAAGTAAAGGGTTGTAACATGGCAGCCACAGAGTTTGTAACCATTTGGCAGCAATTCTTTTTTTTATATGTTTCCCAGAGAGATCAGTGAGCCAACTGACTCACTGTGTGGCTATATAATCACTTCTAGTCAAAGCAGGTGTCAGAATGCATGTCTAGAATTGGGGCAGGGCTTCATTTTTTTGGTGAAAGTAGAGTCTCAGGTTGGCCAACTCAAGCATGATAGAGCAGCTGTTATTTCAGACTGATGTTCTTGGGAGAGGTAGAAAGCATTTCTTTAAATGCTGGATGCATTTGGACTCATTACTCATATGGTACTAAAGAAGCAAACTAAAGGTACCAAACAAAGTTGGGTCTGCCAACACTTTGTCAATACAGTGAAAACTAGCTCTAATTTGGAATCGGGTGAAAACAAGTCCGAGGTGTCATATGTGACAAAAAGTATTCACAAAACTGTCCTGTTCTGAGCTGACTTACATCTATCTTGAATAATAGTGTGGGCAAACCGGGCATATAAACTTTAATCTGGAAATGCTTCTGTAAGTTCTTCAGCTCACAGTCATTTTTTCTTTATGGTTTTTTGAAATTTTTTTTTTCTCTGTGCTCTTGCCTAAAAGACAGGTTACAACAGAAGTGAAGAATATAATTGATGAGTCAAACTGAATTTAAATAAATCAACTATTTTGTCTGGAAGTAACATAATGTTGTTTGTGATTTTTTTTTAAGCTCAAAATCAAACCAACAGTAAGTGATAGCAATATGTTTTGAAACTGACCGTACTTGGTGGTGCTGATAGTTTCACAACTGACAAATGTAGCAATCTACTGTTATATATAGTTCAATTGTATTATTTGTCACACAGAGGTTCAGAATGTAATTTTTTTTATAAACTAAAACTGGGACAATGTATTTTTATTTATATAGTAGCCATGAAACGGCTTTTGAAGAAGAAGGGCCTTTCTGGAAGTTAAATAAAAAATTGACTTTGTAGAACATTTGCATGCCTATTTAAAAAAATGGAAAAAAATGGTTTCTTTTAGGACTCTCTCATTCCTGGGGATGAGTTTATGTCTTGCCTTGATGTTCATTTGCTCTTGGTACTATGCTTTGATTGCCATGCTAATCGCAGGATGTATATACAAATACATAGAATATAGAGGGTAAGACAATATATCTTATTTATTCTATATTTAATATCTTTAATATTCAGCAGCAGGCACTTTTGTATAAATTAGATAAAACTGAAGACTTGAGTATTCCTTTAAACAAGGTAAGATCCTGTCACTGTTAAGGGTCCTACATTTTCAGGTTCTTACTTCTCAGCTTTCTGTAATTTCCAAACTTCTTGGCAGCCAGAACTAATCAAAATAACCAGTAAGGGTGGGAAATTTTCATTTGAGTAGAGATTATAATGTAAAGTTTTGGTACTTCAGGAACATCATCTTTTAATATCAAGCAGCAACTGTTACCTTTATTAACTTGTGCTAAAGCTCAAAAACTCTACTTTTTTGTATGGACTTCAGCACTTACTAGAATGAATTACACTGAACAATCCAGAGCATCTACTGAAAGTTATTTATTTTCTGAAGGCATAGATAATATTTAAATTGCAACATACTTTGCATTTTATACATTTGACAAGGGACACATACAGAGCCACACCTGTAAGAAATGTTGTCAAAGTTGGAGACTTTAAGAGCATGCTGAGTTCATAAAAAAAAAAAAAAAAAAAANCTGAAACCAAACTACCAAAAAAACTCCAACAAATGAAAACAACAAAAAAAACCACACACAAAGCCCCCCAACAAACAAATCCCAACTAAACGATGTCCAAACACTAGAGGTGATTATGATCAGTTATGTGTGCTTTCCCTTTCAAAGGAAAGATGCCTAATGCTGAAAGATTCTAGTTAAGAAAACAAGTAAGATCTTGGAGCAGAAAATTGAAGTGAAGCCCATTGATTGAGTGATTAAGCACAAGTTTTAAGTGGAGCAGCTGGTATAAAGTGCTCCACCTTATGGATTCTTCATCTTTTAATATCTCCCTTTTCAGGCTAGATGCTTTCCTGGATTGTAACAGCTCCATTTACTGGGTTAATTACAAGGAAATTAATTTGCCTGTTTTAGCCCAGAAGTAAGATCAGATGATAACTGTTCTGCTTGTGTGTGTGTATGTAGGTATGCACATGCATAAAACTATATGTACATCTAACTTTGTATACAGACTATACAAACATTGGCACATAGCCGGCACATCACCCCTGTAGAAATTCTTTTCTGTAGAAACTTAACTTCTTTTCCTCTCTGCGTTAACAAATGCAAGGACTGATTTGGCAGTGGGGATAAACTCACTCTGAAATGTTCTAAAAACTGCTGTCTGGAGAAAACCTCATTATTTATTTTTAATATTTGGATAATGAAGTAAAAGAAACTTACACAATTGTGCTGTCTATCAGGGTACATTTTAATTGTCACATTGTTCTTGAATAGCTTTTGAATTGAGTTTGGCTTATTTCGTATAAATTTAAAAAGAAGGCTAGAGGTAACAAAGTTCAGTGAGAATTCATTAATGGAAATAAGAGGGAAGGCAGGCAAGGGAGATGGACCCCTTGCTGGAGTAAAATCCCCAGAAAGGGAAAGGATGTGTTAGCCTAACATTTCTTTCTTATTTGATTGGCCACCTGGTGTATAGTGTAGCTTTGTATTGGGAGAAAGGCAAGTGGGAAATGCAGGGAGATTGAAAGTGATTAGGAGGGTGGATAAAGCATTATGCTCATCTGGGAGAGAAGCTAGGAAGGAAAGGAAGTGGAGAAAGCTGTAGTGGTGGCATTGAGGGGAAGATAAAACACTAATTCAAAGTCAAGCTTTACTTTTTTATTCTGCTGCTTTTAAACAATTCCTTTTAAGTAGCCCTCACTTATTCTAATGCCTAAAAGCAATTTAAATAGCTCTCATGATTACAAAAAAGCTTTTGAAGTATGAATAAAATAGACCATAGTAATTATTAATAAATACTTAATAAATAGTTCTTTTGAGGGGACCTGAGATGGCTTAATCTTTGTTAGTCTTTATTCTTGATTTAAATCTACAAGTTTTTTTCATACATTCATGCAAATAAGTGTTCATTTTTATGCCCATTATTGCTTATGTGAGAAAATGTACTTAATTTATGTAAATAAATGGGACCCTGTTAATTGAATCTCTTCTGCATCCTAAAGAGCGGAAAAAGAATGGGGTGATGGGATCAGAGGACTATCTCTAAATGCAGCTCGCTATGCTTTGCTTCGTGTTGAAGATGGTCCTCCTCACACCAAGAACTGGAGGTAGGTCCTGTGCCTTCTGATGTCACATAATTCTTGAAATATGTAAATCTTTTGGGAATACTGCTGGTAAAGCTAATGGCCAAAGTGAAATTCACCATTAAAATAATGTTTCAACTTGGTCATGACAATGATGTCATTGCAATAGTATTAGTTTATGGCAACAGAATGCAACTTATGGTCAGCATGTAATCAACTTTGTGGGGAACATGGGCAAATTAAACTGAACTTAAATTCATGTGGTGTTGACATAGTTTTCCAAAGTTCAGAAGAATTTTTGTGTTTTATTATTTTAAAGTTTCAGATTCAAAGGAACAGTTATCTTGAGTCCCACTGTCTCTGTAGAAGAAATGCTGAAATTCCATAAGCACTGGGATTTTTTTCTTCTAAATGTGTTGCATCTGACATACATTGTATAAATATACAGAGGATCCATTATTTAACTTCATTTTTTGTGGTGATATTTTTTATATAGCTTCCTTTAATAGTAATGCTTTCTAAATTGCGTATGTGTCACTAGAACCAAATCTCACATTTGCTATCCATTTGTATGTGATGGGGTTAGATGTCCACTGCTACTTTTGCCAGATAGTCTTTTTACTTGTTAAACTAGCAATTTTCTCAAAGCCAAAACAAAAAATTACTTAACGTTTAAAAACAGAAGAATGTTTGCACATTGTCAGTTCTGATGAAGGTAATGTAAATCAGAAGAACTCTGAGGTGTGGAACACACAAAGAAATTGTCGCTAAATGTGGTACTTTAGTTATGGTCACTGCTATGTGATAGTATCCATGGATGCATGCACGTGCAATGTTCTCTTGCCCTTTAGTGTAATGGCATTATTTTACCACTTGTCATGGGACTGATACACATAAGCAGTTACTGTGGAATACAGGAGCCACTGCCTTTATCTGTATCTAAACTTCATCTCAGGAGCACCAATGTAGTGCAGTGTTGACTAAGAGCATTCCTGTTAAATGTCTGATGTCACTTCAGTTTCAGATGAATTATCGTTCTATTGTGTCCTGTAATTCTGGAACTGGACCTTTTTGTTACATCTTAAACTTCAAGCTCCAACTCTTTTTTGTTCTTTTGAATTTGTAGTAGTGACAGGAAAATTAGAAAGTGTTGGTTTGGTAAAAGTAAGCAAATTGAGTGTTGATTAAAGGAATCAATTCATCCTCATCAAGTATGCAGTTGAAACTGAAGTTAGAGTGCTGTCAGTAGGATTAAGGGTATTACTGTCCTTTTGGAAGGACCTACACAGGTTGACAGGAACATCATGAAAATCCAGAAGGAGTACAAAGTCCAGTACTTGGGATAGGCTTGTCCAGGGCAATGGTACAAGGCTGGGAAGCTGCTCTGGTCAAAAGGACCTGTGGCTCCCAGTAGATAGTAAGCCAGCAGTGACGTGCTGAACTCCATTAACAGGAGCATAGCTAGTATATTGAGAAGTAAATATACTGGAAAGTAATATTCTTCTTTGCTCAGGACCCGTTAGAATACATGTAGAATATTTCATCCAATTTTAAGCACTCAGTTTTAGGAAAGACATCAAGGAGCTGGAGTGAATTCAGCAGAGGACCACTGAGATGCTCTTGGGGCACAGGAGCATATCTCCTGTGGAAAGTTGAATTAAACACTTGATCTGCATTTTATTAATTGTTGATTTTAATTTTCTAATTCTTTCTTGCTTTTCTATGTGTATAAGTGTGTGTTTAACTTTTTTTTGGCAGACCTCAACTTTTGGTCTTGTTAAACTTGGATAGTGAGCAGTTGGTGAAACATCCTAGACTTCTTTCTTTCACCTCTCAGTTGAAGGCTGGTAAAGGACTGACTATTGTGGGCTCTGTGCTTCAGGGAATCTATTTGGATAAATGTACAGAGACTCAGAAAGCTGAAGAGGTATGTAAAAGCCAGTTTACAAACATTTTCAACTTCCACTAGTGTTCACATGTTGATTCTGGATAACTCATATATTGAATTAGAACATGCTATTGAATAAAACATTAATTTTTACTATCAGCATGATAAATTATTATATATAAAGAATAGGCTGTTCTATGCAGCAAAATGTTTTATAGAATTTTCCAATAGGCTGAACAATGCTGATACTTCTTAACTTTTTATTTTCTGTAATATTCAAAGCCCCAAGCTCACAAATTTCTTGAAAAAGCCAAGTGATAGATTTTTAACGAATTACCTTATAAAGAAAACAGATTTATTTTTATTTAACAAAACCCCCCCAACATTTATCTAACACATGCAGAAGTTTGACATCACTTTATCCTCTGGATGTATACATAGTATTTTCTACATTGTCCTAGAAATGCACAGCAGAGCTAGGATTAGAAGCAGTCTTGCTAGAATCCTACTCTGTTGCTTAACTGTAAACAGTTCTTGAGATCCTTTACTTTTTTGTTGTTGGGGTTTTTTTTGGTAGTTTTGTTGTTGTTTATCCCATATTTCCAGAGAAGGTAGAATGAGGTAGGAAAAAATAGTTGTTATATGATTTAAGATGGCATCTTGACCGTGCTTACAAACACAAATGAAATTGGACTATTTCTTATTTTTTCTTGACGACTTGTCAGTATTTGATTGTGCTACCCAACTGGAAATACATAGACGTTTTTGAGGGAAACCCTTGAAAATACTCAAACTTAATTTTAAATTGTTGCCTGAAGGAAAAAGGGACAATAATAAACTGAGCTTCTGAAGATCCATTGTTCATACAGCTTGAACTGCTAATGCAAAGCAAGTTTCACTTCTAGTTTGGTCTTAAACAACCTGTGTACTACTTTGCTTAATCCAGTATTGGGGTGACTCAGTATAGATAATTGTATTCGCTTACATGCATAAACTATCCTACTCTTAACTTTATAGAGCGGGGAAACATATTTGGAAAATACCATGTTTCATGTATTTTATTGAATACTATTGAAAAATCTGTTGCCTTTAGAAAACTGCTATAAAGTATACTCCAAAAGTAGGCTTTGATTGCCATTATATTTTCCAAAAACAGTTAATATATTCAGTATTGTTGAAAAGAATGTAAGTTGAAATGTTTAATATTTTGATCCAAGTAATCTTCAAAGCTGTGTAAAAAAGCCTGTGATTTATTCTGACCTAGTATCTCTAAAATAGATGAGCATTTCAGATGTTGAAATGGACTTAAAGTTAACTGACCCTTTTCTCCCAGCTTGCTTTCTCCCTCTTGATCTTCAGACTTATCCCTAGTGGTTTTTAAACAAAGTATGAAGCCAGATGGCCTAGCTGGTATCGCATGAAAAGGCTCCGAGAGAGCAATTAGCTTGAAAACATGGTGGAAAAAGTCTAGCAATTATATATTGTGAAAATAATTGTTAAGTTGTTGATATAAACAAGTGTGAGTAGAAAACAAGACCAAGAATACAATCAGGCCTCTGAAATAAAACAAAAACCCCTTAAATAGAAACTGTTTATCCATGAGATATTGAAATGTTACCTATGGTTGGCTTAACTTCAAGTCAGCTGCACTTTTGAGAGACAGAACAGGAATGAATTTAAGGGAGACTGAAACCCTGGTTTCTATAGAAAATCAGACCTGATGTTAAGATCAAGGAAACTCGCATTTTAAATGGAAATGAAGATAAATTGTGAACGTTCAAAGATTTGGAGGCCTCATTGATTTTAGAAATTTCGACTAGAAAATGTTACTAGATGACTTGTAGGAAAGCAAGATTTCTCCCATGTTTCCTTTAAAAAGAAAAAAGCATCTATTTAAACTGATATGCCCTTGCAGATATTGTGTGAACAGACAGACTTGGTACCTTTGCTACCAAATTCTCTGAAGAGTTTTCTCTGCTAAATTTCTCATGTGAAGCCACACTGGGCTGGTGCAAGGCATTCTGTGATCAAATCTGTTCCTGATGATTTTTGATATGAGTTTTTGTGCTTTCAGAATTCCAAATTTTGATATGTTGGTTCTTCCTTCTGAAGCCATGCTGATAGCCCATGCAAGTTATTGATAATGATTTTTTAAAGTCGTACCATCAAAACGTAGATGCCAAAGCTGAAGTTCTGTAGTCATCCTTGACATGGTTTTGAATGCTACTTTTAAATTAGTTGTTTATGTCTGTGTTTGTCAGTGTTTAAATGAAGAGAAGCCATGTTGAAATTAAAGGGGTGTGGGAGATTTAATCTAGTCAGTTTATCTTGTCATTATTCAGCCAATGATTCCAATTGTCTCCTGCACATCTATTTTTCCATGTTGGAAGCCAATAAATAAAGAATCAACATCTTAATGTGAAAGTTGTTAAGGAGCTTCAGTGGCCTCTTCTGAAGTCCTTGGCATCACATTATTCCAAACCCCTCCAATACCAAAAGAAAGGACTTGTAGTTCCAAACATACAGTGCTTTGTCAATAAGCAGTTTAGTTATCTGTAGCAGTGTTATTTTAACTTTGTCAATGGAAACAAAAGGCTGAATAATTAAAGTAATGAAAAACTTGTGTGGTGTCTTTTAGGGAGGTGGGTGGTCTGGATTTTAGTTGTAATAGAATCACATACACTCTTGGAATTAGTGGTTTCTTTTTGCTGATTGTACATTGTGGCTCATGTTTTGCTCTTATTTAGTATTTGCTCTTATTTAGTGCTCTTACTCCTTATGTTCATTACCAGTGTTGATGACTTAATTTCCCCATCTGTTATCTTCCTTTTGCAGAACATTAAGGCCTTAATGGCAGTAGAAAAGACTAAGGGGTTTTGCCAGATTGTGGTGTCTCCTAGCTTCAGAGATGGAATATCCTATTTGATTCAGTCAGCTGGTCTAGGAGGAATGAAGCACAACACAGTCCTGATGGCATGGCCACAGTCATGGAAGCAGACAGAAAACCGTTTCTCATGGAAAAATTTTGTTGGTATGTCTTTATTGACTTTCTTCTATGCATTTGTAATAAAACTATGCAACTAAAGTATTTCCTGTGAGGGGGCAAATGTGATGCTGACCATCAGTTGAGTATTTCCCCACACCTGATTTCACATGAACGGGGTTTTCTCAGCCCTCGGTCTCTTCAGCCATGGTTTATCTTGTTTCTTTCCTAAGCGTGTTAGTCACTAAACTCAGGATCTTCCTCTTTTGCCTCAGCAGAATCTGGGAGGATTTAAACTTTTGAATTTAAAGCAAAAACAAAAGCTGCGAACGAAAACTAGAAGTTCTTGATCAAATGTCATGTTTTCCTTTGCAGACACTGTACGAGAAACAACAGCAGCTCAGCAAGCACTGTTGGTGGCTAAAAACATTGACTTATTCCCAACAAATCAAGAACGTTTTAATGAAGGAAGCATAGATGTGTGGTGGATTGTTCATGATGGTGGTATGCTGATGCTACTGCCTTTTCTCTTGCGACAGCATAAGGCAAGCACAACAGAAAATGGCTGGGATTTAATCATTTTCTAGCAATGAGTAGTTGTAAGGGTTTCTGTTGAAATGGTCTTTCACCTGGATACTAGTTGTTATAATGTATCTTTTTGATAGGTTTGGAGAAAATGTAAAATGCGTATCTTCACAGTCGCTCAAATGGATGATAATAGCATTCAAATGAAGAAGGATCTTCAGATGTTCTTGTATCATCTTAGACTGAATGCTGAAGTAGAGGTGGTTGAAATGGTATGTTGCTGCATATTTTTTTTTATTTGCAATTGAGACTAAACTTAGGGAAATGGATTTAGCATTTTTGAAACTAATAGATGTTAGCCCAAATATAAAAAGGGAAAGATTGCAGTCACACCAAGAACAAGAACTTTTTTAAAGCAATGTTATCTTACCATGTCACATATGCTAGTGTATGTGGTAGTGAGGTTAATAGTTTTGTCAAGTTTTTTCAAGTTGAGCACATTTTGATGTGTTAATGCTTACTTTTATTTATGAGGACTAGTACATAGAGATTGTTCATTCAGGAAGGAAAAAGCTTGAACTTTTAGCAGTGGTGATATGGAAGGTGAATGTGCTTAATCTAATAATCCACGGCATCCAGCATGAGAGAGGATGAACAGGTCCATCTCTCCAACTGATGTGCAATAAGGAATCCGAAGGTCCCCATGAGAGTATGTGTGGTGGTTTAGTAAAGCTGCAGTGGTTCAGTTCCTGCCGGCAGCCGAGCCACGTGGCAGCTGCCGATGGCCCCCCCACTGCGGACAGAGAAAAGTTTTAAAATGCCTTTTTGAGTTGAGATAAGGAGAGTTTTAATACAGTGACACATAAGAAACAATCGCAGTAACAACAGCAATAACAACAGTGAGAAAACCAATGTACAAAAAAATAAGCAATACCGTGGACAAAAAGAGGGTGCGGTGCGGACAGGTCGCACACAGGCTAGTCGCACTGCTGAACCAGAACTGGC
>VZZY01001804.1:2030-49401 GCA_013400335.1 Eurystomus gularis
AGGCTGGGCAATGAGCGGATGGAGAGCAGCCCTGAGGAGAAAGACTTGGGGGTGCTGGTGGATGAAAAGCTCGACATGAGCCAGCAATGGGCAAGTGCAGCAAAGAAAGCCCCAACCGTGTTCTGGGCTGCATCAAAAGAAGCGTGGGCAGCAGGTCAAGGGAGGGGATCCTGCCCCTCTGCTCTCGTGAGACCCCACCTGGAGCACTGCGTCCAGCTCTGGAGCCCGCAGTACAAGAAGGACATGGACCTGTTGGAGAGGGTCCAGAGGAGGCCATAAAGATGACCCGAGGGCTGGAACATCTCTCCTATGAGGACACGCTGAGAGAGCTGGGGTTGTTCAGCCTGGAGAAGAGTAGTCTCTGGGGAGGCCTTCTTGTGGCATTTCAGTATGTAAATCGAGGGCTTGCAAGAAAGCTGGGGAGAGACTATTAATGAGGGCTTGTAGTGATGGGATGAGGGTTAATGGCTTTAAAATGCAGGTGGGGAGATTTAGATTAGATGTAGGGAAAAAGTTTTTCACTCTGAGGGTGGTGAGACACTCGCCCAGGTTGCCCAGAGAGGCTGTAGATGCCCCAGCACTGGATGTGTTCAAGACCAGGTTGGATGGGACTTTGAGCAACCTGGTCTAGTGGGAGGTGTCCCTGCCATGGCAGGGGGTTGGAACTAGATGACCTTGAAGGTCCCTTCCAACTCAAACCATTCTGTGATCATCCAAGACCCTTAAAAAACACCTTTCTATATGTATAGATCTTAAGGAGGCTAAATGATCATTCTTAGCAGGCATCAAGCAGCAACGAGAGAGATCTGCCTAAATCCCCTTCCAGGTCATCTTACACGCTGGGGACACGTTGCTGATGTGTAGTGAGCCCAGGGCCGAGGGAGCACTGAAGGCAGCAAGATCAGTCCCTCCCAGGCACACGCTGTGATGGAGATCACAGGTTGCCTGAAGCAGCAAAGTGTGTGACCTCAAAGCAGGAACCACAGAAGACAGAAAGAAAGTATTGTGTAGACAGTGCTGCTATCTACCAATGACTACGGACCAAAGAGCACTGGGTGTGAACTTGGGCAAGGGTGCAAAAGGAGGAAGTGCCAGTTCCCTTCTCAGTTCCACTTATTTATTATTATTTTGCTATATATTCTCTGCTGGTGGGAAGCACGGTCACCCATGATGATGTAAAGCACATGCATGGTAGCTGCTAGCATCACTGGGGTGGCAGGTCACAGTGATCAGACGTCTACATATGTTATTTCCTTGCTCTTCAGCTTAATGGGGCGTTCCACTTTATTATTGTCTCTTTTTTTAATTTTATCAGACATGTTTCATTAAATCTGAATTATGGCAATTCAGGGAAAGAAATTAGCCCATTAAAATTACAATGAAAACATCTTATGAAAAAGGCTGTCAACCACGATTTCCGCTCTGCTGGGTGAGGAAATAAGGAGGAGGGAGAAATGTGTTGCCTCTGAGCAGAGACAGCACCTGGGAACACAGGAGCTGTCTGCAAGACGCTCTGGAACAGGAGCCTGTGGTGGGAGTGGGGGTCTCCAGGGCTCCTGAGGCCTGATCAATTTTTTCCACCGAAACACCTATTTCAGGTATTCCAAAACAGCTAAGAGAAAAGAAGACCATTGTCTTACCTTCGTGTTAGAATTTAGATCAGAAAATAGGAAGAAGTTTTTCACTCTGCAGGCGGTGAGACACGGGCACAGCTTGCCCAGAGAGGCTGTAGATGCCCCAGCACTGGAGGTGTTCAAGGCCAGATTGGACGGAGACTTGAGCAACCTGGTCTAGTGGGAGGTGTCCCTGCCATGGCAGGGGGGTTGGAACTAGATGATCTTGAAGGTCCCTTCCAACCCAAACCGTTCCATGATTCTATGATTCTATGTTCGGTCTGACTTTCTTCTGACCAGCTGGACAGCAGAAACAAGCGGGAAATTTTTGCTTGGATTTCCCTCCTTCAAAGCCCCAGCGAGGCTTGGAGTGATGGTGATGTGCAGTGGAACTATAGCACCCCAAGGTTTTCTGGAAGGGAGAAAGTTTTGTGCTGGAGAACAAGCACAGGCCCTGGCAGGCAGGGAACTGGAAGCAAGGAGCATCCCCAAAGCCTCATTTAGGAAGGTTTTGTCTTTGAAACAGATTGCTCTTCCTGTTGTTAGAGACATCTTGTTCCTCTGGGCCCAGGCTCAGGTGCTGCCATACATCGCTTTGTACCTTCTGCCACAATGACATTCTCAGAGGAGGAAAGAGATTTTGTTAGAAATAAAAGTGGAAAGAAAAACAAACCCCCTTAAGCTCACTTGTTTATAGTTAGGAAGAAGTTTTTCACTGGGAGGGTGGTGAGACACTGGCCCAGGTTCCCCAGGGAGATTGTAGATGCCCCAGTACTGGAGGTGTTCAAGGCCAGGTTGGATGGGGCTTTGAGCAACCTGGTCTAGTGGGAGGTGTCCCTGCTGGGGCAGGGGGGTTGGAACTAGATGATCTTGAAGGTCCCTTCCAATCCAAACCATTCTAGGGTCCTGTAGGAGGTAGAAAGCTCAGACCTCCTCTTCTCCAGTCCAATTGCTGTGTGATTTCTGCTGCTGTCTTAAGCTCTCCACACCACTGAGAAGAACAGGGCAACACAGCAAAGGTATTAGGGAAAAAAAAGTCTGCCTGCAAGGGAATAAAGGTCAGGTCTGCTGAAATGAAATAGATTTTGAAACTGCATGTCAATTAGACACATACAAAAGAAACTAATAATGTTAATCCACTAAACTAGAAAGCTGTGATAAAGCAGCCCATACAATACACAGAGAAGAAGGTGGGGGGAGGGGGGGACGGGTAAACAGAAAGAGAAGCGAGCAACAGAATAAAAGAAGGTGCAGAAGAAGAAATAATGGCCAAAAGAGGAGACAGAGATAAATGTGATATTCATTCCTGAAAAGGTAAAAGCAAATTAAATGAGGTCAGGCTGAAAGGCAGAACCCAAATAATCCAAAACAGGCAGTTTTGCTGTGTTGAACATAAGAAGGGAGAAGGTTTCTTCTTCCCAGACAAGATAATTGTCTGAAGAGCCCAGGAGAGCAGACGCGTGTTTGGAACAGAGCACAGTGGAAGGGGCAAGAGGAGGAGGAGGGGACACCTGGGTGGGAGAGGACAGCCTGACCTCC
This sequence comes from Eurystomus gularis, assembly GCA_013400335.1. Classification (NCBI taxonomy): domain Eukaryota; kingdom Metazoa; phylum Chordata; class Aves; order Coraciiformes; family Coraciidae; genus Eurystomus; species Eurystomus gularis. The sequence continues at coordinate 5,183 of VZZY01001804.1, forward strand.
TACACCCTGGGTGCTTGTGCACTTGCCCAGGCAAAGAGCAACCCTCATTAGCTGCTGTCAGCTGAGATACACCTGCTGAGTCTTGGGTCCATCCTTTAGCAATGCAGCCTTGTCTGATAGTCTACTGGGGACAGAAATGGGCAGATCCCGTAGTCCAGGTGCTCCTTTCCAGTGCATTGTTTGTAATACAGGCGCCAGTAACAATCTCCAGTCTCATGAATGGTCTGTACAACCCTCAGATCTACCCAATGGACCCACATGACCCATTCAACAGAGATCACTGCAGTGGCTGATCTTCAGCCATCCCACAAGGAGCTGCTGAGGATACCAGAAAAACAAGCTCCAATCACAATTTTTATGTGGAAGTTGAAAATCTGGCTCTGATTATACTACCGGTGCCTCTGAAGCCCAAGAAACACTTGTTCGAAACTCTGCCCTCTCTGTCACCTTGTCTTCCAATCCTTTGATTTGCTTCCACCAGCTATGACACACTCAGACTCTACAAGCACTTAGTCCTTGCAGGTCTGGTTCACTGCCTGTGTCCATTTGATCACTGATATGCAACAACATTCAGCAGCAGTTTATGTGTGTTGGGGAAATATGCTTGTAAAAGTCCTGTTATGATTTATTGGATGCTTTTTGCTTCCTTCTGTGGTTGAGGAAGAGTGGAAATTGTCCACACAGTGGACATTGACTATGACGAGAGAGTTCAGCCACATCTGGGGGCAGTGCCTTGCACACCAGCTTCCACCAGCTGGTACGGCTGGAACTGAGGCACAGCATGGCCTGAGTTGCCAACCAGGATAAACTGGCCTTGCTCCACAGAAGCATTGATTTAGACCTGAGGGCAACTGGGATGGATCTTAGCCCAGTATGTTTATGGATCCAGCGTGGATCTTAATGCAGACAGAACTTGAAGGAATGACTGAATGGTGTAGGACAAGGGTTCAGATATCACAGAAAAGCTGCTGTTACATGACAGCCCCACACCAGCCCTCAGTGAGTGAAACCATAGAGCTGGCTCCAACCAGGAGCTGACCTAAGATGAACCTAAGATGGCAACCTAATTGAATCCTTAGATCAACTTTAACTTCTCCTGCTTATTTTCTTTTTCCATAAAACTGACTGGCCCTGAAAAAATTCTCCATCATTTCCTTTAGAGGAGTCTAGTCCAGGATTCGAAGAGGCAAACAGTTCACTCATGTTTTCTCCATCCCTGAAAAGATTCCTCCAGCCCAGCTCCTACCCTTGATTTGGCCATGCTTCTGGACATGGGTCAGAATATGCTGGCTGGAGGTACAGTTGCCCAGTGAGTGGATATCCCACCTTGTCTTTCCGCTCTGATTTTATTGCTGCAATTGTAAGCATGCTGCAGGGCATGTCCTGGACTTAATGAACGTTGGGCGGGCCTTCCGCGTGACGCTTCATTAGTGCCTTCCAACAGAGAAAGCACCACACTGAAGTCATTATTGATTTGTTACACGCACCGCTGAAGGATTTCCGTATGGAGAGGTAGTCAGCTGAGGTGACCCTGAAAGTATGAAGTCTCTCATCAAACACCAAACAGAAGACGTATGAAAAAGCATCAGGGAATCCAGCACCGTTAGCCTGGGGTCTGATCCAGCTGCAAGGATGGAGTGGAGGCCATGTGGCCAATGCTGTCCTGAGATTTCAGGACCCTCACAGAGGCTGCTGCATTGAATCGACTGCATTTCTCAAAGAGTTCTTACCCTCAGCACAGCCAGGGCTCTTCCAGCCATGGTCAGCAAAGAGCCTGCTGGGTACGTCAGACGAGATGTGAGAACGGAGGGGATAAGGGATTCTTCAGTGAGATCCTAAATGTGGATTTCCAGTGCAAGAAAGAGAAGGAGAGCATAACACTTCACTGCAAGAGGCAAACGTCTCTGAGTGGCTCATTAGAGGAAAAGAAGGTCGATTAAGGCTGGAATCAAAGAACTGCACTACTAATGTTACAAATGTATGTGCAAAGTGGTCCTCTAGCCTCACTCTCACATTCTCACGCACAGGGTTTCTGTTCTTCTGTGCCTCTTTTAAAACGAGAGACAGGAACAAGCTGATTAAGAGGCTACAGAAAACCAGAGAACCATCTCCAGAGAAAGAGATGCATTTTGTTTACACTTATTCCCATATTTTTCTTTTCCCCCACAATGAATCTTGGTGCTGATCTTTTCCCCTTTTCCTGTTTATTGTCTAAGGTAGAAAGGTTTCTGCCTTCAAAACTTCGCCCTGTTTCCCCCCTCTCCTTTTTATTAATGTCAGATCTAGGGAGCAAGCAGGTGCTCAGCTCCTTCAGCGAAGGAAACGTTCACTTTGGACTTTCTCATCAAAACCTGGGAGGTGCTTATCTGACTTTTGTCACACGCCAAAGCATGTCTGAGGAGGCATATTCACAACATATATCAATGTATGTTTGGTGCAATAGCTTCCTCATTCTTTACTACTTTGCTCTTCTCTCTGGAAGAACTTTGTTCAGCTTTATCCACCACAATCACGTTCAACTCTGAGCAGCATGGGTGTGTAACAGGAACCGGCTACAAGGAGCCAAAAGGGAGCCCTTGGATACCAAACACCCGACGTGCCTTGTACCTCACTGGCAGCATCCCAGTTTGGTGCAGTGAAGGAGAGGTGCTGGCAAAGTGAGCCTGGTGCTTCCAGCCAGGCCCGAGGCAGGAGGAGAGGATGTGCCAGGCAGCCCTGGAATGGCAGCGCTTTAACATCGACTCGGAGCCATGCACGCTGTAGGGCAAGGGAAAAGCAGAGTGGAACGTACGTTCTGTTTTTTCCTGGAGAGGTGAAATGCAAAGCTCAAAATGTCATTACTCAGCCCTGCATCCATATCTCACAGACACAAACACACACACATACTCCAATGGGCCATCAGGGCTGCACTTAGCAGTTACCACCTGGAAATGGTGCCCTGTGTACCAACGGGTGGTGATGTGCAGCATCCCAACACCCCCTAGCCTGAGACGTTAAGGCATGACCAGATCCACCGGCACGGGGAAGATGCCCCTGAAAGACCCAGGGGGGTGTGGACAGAAAGACATAAGGATGCCGCATGCCTGAGCATCCGTACCCCACCCACAGTGGGGTGTGGGGAAGCCCTGACATCCCTTTCCAATAAACCTGTACCTGTAATGGATGCTCTGGCAAGGCAGCAACCCTCGGTAAATCAGCACTGAAATCTGGAATTTAGCCTGAATCTAAGACATGTATATTTAACATCCCAAATGCAAAAGCATGACCCATTATTTACCAACTCGGGCCACGTTAATAAAGCTAATACATAATTATTCCTGAAATAGTTCAAAGCAAAGGTTCCTCAGCTATAAACATATCACTTTTCCCCTCTGTTTGATGTCCTAATTACAAGTATCACCGTCCATCTGAGCTAGAACTAGATTAAGGCTCTGCTTGCATTTAAAGTAGCTGTTAGCACTGCTTAACAGTGAGAGGTGACTAATTGGCCATCATAGTGGTGAGGAATGAAGCCGAGACGCGAGGCAGTGCATGAAAATTACGTATGATTATTGCCAAAAACTATATTGAAGGGAAAAGAACAAGTACATGCACACCGCAAGGCGGGTCTGAAACCCACCAACAGCACTGCATGCAAGTGGAGACGGGTCACACTGCAGCAGGCAGCTGAGTGTTCACCCTGGCTGGGGCTCCTGCACCTCCACCCTCTTCACACATGACGGGCTGCGCTTGTCGCTGCGGGTGTGAAAGAAGCTGTTTGCCACACTGCAGCTGGTTCCTTCCCCACCATCGCCACACGGTAATAACCTTGTGGCAGCTCTCACAAGCTAAACGTGGTGTACCCAACTCTGAGCGGCACCGTGGGCGTCCCTCTTCCCTTCCAGGCCGTGGTGAAGCAGCTCCCCTGGGTGCTGTTAGGCCATGCGTCTTCTTGCAGGTGCTACTTTTCAGTGGAAGCAGAAAACACAAGGCTCTGGCTGCATCAGCTCATTAAAGGCTCGGGGCTGTGGGAGGCGAGGGGTATCAGCAAGGCAGGGCTGGTGCAAGGAGTAGAATCTTGCCTTGACCTAAGGGGACAGCTGACAAGCTCACAGGCACGTGAGCTGCTATGGAGAAACCAGCCCGCTGCTTCTCCCGGCTGAATTCGCTCCTCTGCTGACATCCATAAGCACTCTTCACAAGGGTGCTGGAATGGGCTTTAAGGCTGTAGTGTATAAGATACTCAGAGTCGCTTCTTCCCAACCTGCTATTTCTAAGGCTACATCCAGCTCTTCGATCACGGGTAGCCAGTGCTGGGCTGTTAAAGCCCCTTGTGTTCAGCCCTCGAGGTGGCTGCATTTCAGCTCAGGCCGGACTCACTTCTGTGCAGTTTCGAAGGCTTTTTGCGGTGGGATGTTCACAAGTGCAAGTAGAACTCAGCACAACAAAGCCCCACTTTTCACCGGAGCACAAGCTCTGCAGTGAATTGGTAACAGTAATAACACTTTTCTGTTTGACCTACTTTCTTGCCCCCACCAAAACGAACAGCAGCACCTCCTCCTGGCTCTCTCAGCTTCCTGATACAAATCTTTAAGATTAAACCTAAAGAACTTGCTCCTGAAGCTAAGAAAAGACTTTGCTCTACCTTGGCCTCATTGTTGGGACACTGATGACTGCAGAAATCCCTGAGCAGGGTGGGAGGCTGGGACTGGACCACTCCATGCAAAATGTGAGATAAAGTTTGCTATCTGTTCAGAACATGAAAGCAACAAAATCTTCTTGGGAAATTTCTAAGCTGACTCCTAGCTTGGATGTTTGTCCAGGCAAATCTGGGATGCGCGATAAGGAACCACAGCCTGAATTTTTACCTCCTCCAGCAGCTCATGACAAGAAGTCACCAAAATGCATCACAGGAAATAAAGGTTGCATGGCAGGAATCTTGGTTCCCTCTGGTGCATTGGCTCAACATGACCAACCAGTAGATACTGACTGGTCCCAAACAAGATTATGGAAATTTGGACAGGTTTTTTTCAGTTGATTTTTGGAAAAAAAGATGAGGGACATCCTCAACGTTGATGTTTTGTGACTTCTTTTCACAGCAAACCCCAGGTTCAGATGAAAGAAGAGATCAGTGTTCTTATTCCTTTCCACAGGAGAAATGGCTTTGGGTTGAGAAATCAACAGACGAATCCATGAAATATTCCACATAATGCAACTGTTGATATAATGAGGCCCAAGATGCTAGAGGCTGTCTGGGCGCTCCTCCTCCTCCTCATCCGTGTGTCAGGCTGCTCCGGGCTGTGTCCCACACTGGGCAGAGGCCAGTGCTGGATGTGTGCTGTTCTGCACCCAGATAGGCTCTCCCAGATGGGCTGAGCCTGTGCCTGGGCGAGGACTCAGCACTGCTGGGATGCCCACGTTTCAGTCTGAGGCACCCCAGTCGCTCTGACCACCCAGAGGGGATTTAAAGAGGATGCAGTGGTACGGTGGAGTCTCCACTGCTCCACGAGTCTTTATATCTGTTGGGGTGCTTCTTGCTGGTGTGTGCAAGTGGGAAAGAAAAATGGGCATGATACCAGAACCCATGCTAGATGCCGGCCCATGTGAGATGCACTTAGCAGTCCCTAATTTTCTGAAAATTCATAAATGTCCCAAATTATCCTAATGGTAAATATAAATCCTAAAAAAAGGCCTCGCTCCTCACCCTCCTCTCACGCATTGCTTGGCAGTCAGCATGTCCCCAGGATATGAGGAAGCATCTGTGTTTGTAGGGTGGGTGTAGGAGGAAACCGGCTCGCCCATGAAAATATTGCCAATTGCACCTTTTATTTCACACATTTAGCCGCTGAGATGAAACAAAACTGTGTAGAAAAACTAATTTCATCTGCTGCACAATACCATTATTACCATAATCTAGTATAAGAGGGTGAACTTCACAGCACTGGTAAATACATTATGAGAGTCATTTAAGATCCCGGCTCAACAGCTGAGCATACAAAGAGGCTCACGGGCTGGCAAACAAGGGCTCACCAAACTCACGCCTTCCTCCTGCTCTGATCTAGACACATTAGCTCAGAGTTACCCCGAGGAGCAACGAGACACCTGAGTGCACTGCTCCTTTTTTTTTCAGTCTTGATTTTTAATATTTCTGTCTCTCCACCCCACCTATAGCCTGAAATGGCATCTTCTTCAGTACAGCAGCAAGGAAACTGCAGGGAAGACCTTGCCTCTTCCTGCACCTGCCGCCAGTTGCCCTGCCAGACGTGAGGACAGCACATACGGTGTCTGCTACGCTGCGTGGCACCGCAGGGCTTGCGCTCTCCGTTTATACAACGTGCTGTGCAGGGGGTGAAACACTGTCAAAAGGTGCCTGCAGCTGAAAGCATGTTCATAATTAGCACTAGCCCCCAGCCCCGCTCCGGGCCCAGCACATCATCTGTCAGCTCCATGGCCAGAGTGCGCTTCTCTGGTCAGACAGTCTCTCTTCCAGGACATGAACCAGAATGGGGCAGGTTATGACAATCGGATGGAGATGTGTGAGCGCAGACCAGATTATCTAGGGGCTACGTTCTTCCTCATTCCTTCAAATGCCATGGAAAGTTTCTAGCAAAAGCCTTTACACAGAAACATTTCTCACTGCCCTTCCACGAGCCAGGGTCACACCACACAATCCCTATTCTGTGTGCTGTATCCCGGGTGTTTTCCACACGTCCTGCGCTCAGCCAGAGGCTTCTCCTCCACACACCACAGGCTGACTGGTGAGCTGCGTGTGTCCGACTCCTTGCGCCTCACACCAACCTTCTGCTTTCCCTACAGTTTCCCTCCATCTTTTCTCCAGCTCCGCAGGGAATCCTTATCACTCATACTCCCTGCAAGGGTCAGTTCCTGGCCTCGGCCCCTGGCCATGTGATGATGCACTAACACGGCTGCGCAGGGTGGTGCCCTGAAGGGCTCCCGAGACCCAAGCTCTGGTGTGCTCACCAGAGCAACTCTCAGATTATAAGCAGAATTCAAACCAGCTGGATTTGGGCCTGTTTACACACACTGGCCACTCCTGTAGAATGCATTAAAGGCATCATTCCTGGTGGAGTTAGAACTTTTTGCTGTCAAATCAAGATCTTCCAGGAGGGGTGTGAACTCCTCTGAAAAAGTCACGCTGGAGGTTCAGTACAGCAGAGATGAACTTGCTTTTCTTGAGCACCTTTTATGTACGCTGCAGAAGTACACAGCCCCCTGGGAGACAGCAGCACACAGCAAAAGCCACCAGGTCTCAGTCATCTGACTTCACTGAGTGTTGTCCCCAGTTCATCTTGTGCTGAAGATGATCTCTGAAGTACCAATCATGTAAAAATCGACTTTATGTTTGAAGGACAAATGCAAAGTCTCTCTTACTGTCCTTTTATAACACACTCCATCACACCTGACACCACTCCTGCCAAATATTGTAGTTTAAATAGCTCTGTTGGTAAATGATGAATACAAGCGCATACATTTGGGAAACCTCACACCCTGGAGAGAAGAGGGTGCCCTGGATTATTGCTACAATGTTTAATATTGCTTCATTTTGTCCAAAGAGAAATACTGGAGTTGTTCATAAAGGTGAACCCTGTAAATCAATAAAGACTTTCTTGGTAAATCTGATTTTTAGCTGGGAAAGATTTTAGCTGAATTGCTAAGAGGCACAGAGAAGGAAGCTGTTTCTCCAGAGATGAAAAAAGAGCATGGCACGGAGAGAAGAGCTTTCTGCTTCAGGTGCCAAGAGACAGAAAGGCTGCTGGGCTGGAGTACCTTCCCACCGGCTGCCAACCCTCATGCTGTTCAGAGGCAGCAGCATGTAGCAGAAAGCACCAGAAGCAGGGGAATCCTTGCAGAACATACCTCTGATCTTGCCTGAATGCCTCCAACAGCAGAACATCCCTCCCTGCTCTGGAGGCTGACCTGCTCGTGGGTAGCTCAAGCCAGGGTGCTGTAATGCCAGCGCCATGCCCAGATCCTGCTTTCCAAACACCTTTCCGTGGCTATACCAATGCACAGAGGCCTCTGCACATAAGTCCTGTCAGTAGGCAAGCTCCAGGGGATGTGCTGGTCTCTTAGAGAAGCATTTATATTCTGGTTTCATCTCCAGGCTGAGAGAACTGGGCTTGTTCAGCCTAGAGAAGAGAAGGCTCCAGAGAGACCTTATTGAGGCCTTCTAGTATCTGAAGGGGGCCTACGAGAAACCTGGGGAGGGACTTTTTACAAGGGCTTGTAGTGACAGGATGAAGGGTAATGGCTTAAAACTGGAAGAGGGTAGATTTAGATTGGAAATTAGGAGGAAATTCTTCACTGTGAGGGGGGTGAGACACTGGCACAGGTTGCCCAGGGAAGCTGTGGATGCTCCATCCCTGGAGGTGTTCAAGGCCAGGTTGGATGGGGCTTGGAGCAACCTGGTCTAGTGGGAGGTGTCCCTGCCGGGGCAGGGGGGTTGGAACTAGATGATCTTTGACATCCCTTCCAACTCAAACCATTCTATGATTCCTCAAGAGGAAGGCAGCCGATCGACTGCAGAACCCAGGATCCAGCCACGGGCACCAGTGCGAAATATCTCAGAAGCTGAGCATTCCCACCCAGACTCTGCCACGCAGGGCAGGATGCCCTTTGCTATTCAGTTCAGAGGGTGAAAACGTGGCTGTAAGCCCAGACTTCAGCTTTTGCTGAGCTGGGGAGCAGAGGCTGTTGATAAGACTACCCCAGACACTGCTGGGAGAGTTCCTAATTGTATTCCTACAGCTTGTTTATGTCGGGCTTTGCTGGTTGCTTCTTTGAACCGCCTTGCTTTTGAAGGTTTATTTGGGTTTTTTTGTTGTTTTTCTAATAAGCTATGTACTGCAATTTATTCTGTATTGCAGGAACCAGAGAAACGTCTCCGAGAGAAAGACAGCTCATGCAAAGAATGACTCAGACATACATCCCATCCTGCAGAGAAGAACAATGCTCGTGCCAGTGCAGCAGAGCCTGCTAAAATCTGTAACAAGGCTGCTGGAAACAAGAAGAAGGTTGGATGAGTTATAGAAACAAAAGCCAAACTCTCTGATCAAAGAATTGAATTAGAGACAAGAAAGGAAGAGAGAACTGGCTGACAGTCAACCAGACACCCTGCGGGACTTGGAGAACACAATTTAATCTCTCTTGCTTCAGATCCCCCTCCATAAAATGGCTGTTGGCCACCTTATCCCTTTAGTCTCTGGGAGGCTGGGGTCAGAGACGGTCTCTCATTATTTGTCTGCACACATTCTAGCCAAGTGGATCCTGTACTGCTATGAAGGTAAATAAAGAAGGAATTCCTGAATACCAGCACAGTTAAATCAAATTTCTAAATGATTTTGTGTCACTGCTCACTGCCTGTGAGCTCTTACCCAAGCTTTTTCAACTAAGGAGACATTCTGGACCTCTTTGTCCCATAGGACTCACTGATGAAGTTGGAACTGGGGCCTTTGAGCCTTACAAAGTCTCTTTCCAGTTCTTCACCCCTGCTTCTGTGAAACTTGTACAGGCATCATCTGTAAGACCACTGTAAGACCATCACCATAAGACCACTACCCCTCCATCAAACAGGGCTGAAATTGGCTGAGATGTGCAGAAGTTGGTGAGTCAAAGGACATGCAGCTGCACAGCCCATTTCCAGGGAAATCAAAGTCAGAATCAAGCTGGCTGGAGCAAAGCTCAACCAACTCTCCCAACTCAACCAGCACATCTGTTTACGTCCTCTAAACAGTCCTGTCTCCCACGCAGTTTAAGTCCAAGGGGAATTATATCACCAGGCAAATGAGAAGACAATCTGGGTTTGATTTTCATTCTGTCTTCATCACCTTAGCTGTCTTAATACCCTAAGGACCCAGTGGCTGTAAGCTGAGACTGAAATATTCAAATGGCATCTGAAACACAAATACTAATAGGGAGAGGAACTATTCCCTGGAAGAGCCACCCAAAGAGCAGTGCTAACTCTCCATGACTTAGATCCAAACCAAAAGAGCAGAGGAGGAACCACAACTTATTAGACTCAGTGCAGAGGTCAGTCATTGAGCATTTCTGAGCTTGACAAGGTGCAAGAGGCCAGAGCTGAGCAACACATGGGTTCTTTCTGTGAGGATAACCTACAGGACTGACTCTCACTCCTAGAGAGTCTCTGTTGCACTAGCATCAACCCTGGGAGAGGAACCAGCATCACTCTTGGAGGTCATTATAGAAATACACAGTAGAAATCATGAGAACCATGACTAGAATTCCGAGTCAAAATTGCATCATCTACAGCAACACATCCAGTCTGACCCCAGGTTTTTCTAGATAACAAAACTCTTTGTCATCCCATGTTCTTACGGAGCTCACCTGCAGCTGAATCCCTCCTGGGCTGCCCAGCTTTCCCAAGCTGCCTCCTCAGATGGGCAGCCCATTTGCAGAGACAGAGAAGCCCTGCTGCCCTGGCTGTGGTCTCAGGGTGACGGGCTCTGTCCTGACATGGGGATGTCTGGTCTGACACAGCTGCTGTTCACACAAGGGAGCCTGGCGGTCAATGCGTTAATGCAGATCCCTGCTGGAGACCATTCATCAGTGTTGATAGCAGCCCACGAGATTCTTAACCTCTGTCTAATACTGTCACGCTGAATAGATGGTTTGCCCTCCTGTTTGCAGCTTTCACTGCCTTGTCACGTAATATCTTCAGGGGCCAGAGGCCACACCACTGCTTCTATCAATCCAGCTGCGTGCCCTGCCTCATTGCATTAGTCCTTTCCATCTCTGTCAGGCTCTGGTAGGCAGTCAAGGATGTTTACTGATACCCACCGCACAGTCAATCTCAGCGTGATCTTGGTATCTGTGACCCCGCTCTTTACAAATCACACTGGTTGAAGGCTATAATTATGGGATATAATTAGAAGTGGAGTTTTATTTAATGGAGGCATCGACATGTCAAGCGCCCCAAGAGTCCACCAAGCTGCAAGCTATGACTCCTCCTCACTCCCCTCTGCTGCTGCTGCTGTTTTGGAGCACATAAAATGCCTATTGCACTTGAGGATGACCTAGATGTTGCTGATGATCTTGCTTCAGATGTTGAATCTCCAGCTAAGAAGTAAAGCTCCAAACATGAATTTAGCCCATCATTCCACGTATCAGATCCTACAAGACCAGATCTTAGAGGCCTTTGGATTGAATCCACCAGCTTTCAACTCTTCCCATAGTAGGATCCCTCCCTTTTACAAGCAAGCCTGTCCAACTTGCACACTCAGTGCAGGCACTTTTACTCCCTTCCCAGATCATGAATTCAAGCAGAAACAAATATGCCAGTAAAGTCCCCTGTATATGAAGGCATGGAAGATGATTCAGTCTTTGTTGTTTTAATTATCCTGAGACAGGTTTGTTCTACCTCTCAACAAGCCTCCAGTAGCAAACAAACTCTGGAGAAGATTCAGGGCACCTATGAATTTAGCTGCCAAATGCCTGTGGAAAGATGGAGTGCAGTCTTCATCTCTTGGTCAACCTAAACCTTTTATGTCTTGGTAGATTCTAAAGCTAACCTTTTCAGGACTATCAGCACTACAAAAAAAAAGTCATCCCCATGGAGCAGGAATCAAATCCAAAGCAGAAAATGCACAAAAAGTATCTATGAGAAAGATGACAACAAATTAACCGAGTCAGCATATATCCCCCCTACACTGTAGCACCCAGGTGTCCAGCCCTGTGTCACCAGGATGTCACAAAAGGCCCTGGCTGCCTTTTGGGAGCAGTCAATCTTTGGCCTTTCTTCTGCAGCAGGCAGCAACAAGCCCTATGATGACTGAGATGTTAGCCCTTGTCAGCCACTGGGATGAGCGCAGCAATGACTCCTGCTCCACCTGGGGAACAGCAAAGAGTCCTTCAGACAGCACCACTAACTGCTAGGATGAGTTACTTGAGCCTGCTCACCAGGCTATCATGACACCCAGGTTCTGGGACCCAGTTCTTCTCTGGGCATGAGAGTCTACACAACTCAGCCTTCCACAGCTGCCTGGGAGCCACCACGTGCCAGCGCAGGGCTCAGAAGTGCTGAGGCAGCGCTGATGGGAAATGGCTGCAGTCAGGCTACAGAAAAAGCCAGGAGGGTCTTTGTTTGGAGATGACGGGATGACACAGGGGGTCAGGATCATTTCTCATCAAGCAAAAGAAGTGAAGAGCACATTCCTAATTCAGTTGGTGTCACCAGGAATTCAGCTCCTACTCAGATATTTGAAGTGGTGAAACTGCACCAGGAATTTGCTTTGCAGCCCGGGCAAGGAGCAGACAGACATGACATGCTGAAGTCCCAAGTGCAGCAATGAAGGGTGTGTGAATACCATTACCCATGTGGAAAGTTTCGGGGTGTCTTTGGAGAAAGGCTATGAGAGATGTTCAGAAGACAGCACAGACTGCACATTCAAGTGGCATTTGTTTACTGCTGTGCCTCTGAATAAAAACCACCAAGGGAAGAAACACAACAGCCACAGCCAGAGTGAGAATCCCAGGGGCTGTCTCATAAGGAGTGTGAGTGGTGCAACCTGGAAACAGGAAGAGTGAGCCAGAAAGAACCAACCCCAGCAAAGGTGTTTCTCGAGAGACCTGTCTTGCTCTGATGAAATCATTGCAGCCAACAGCAGACTCCTATCAAAGTGGAATTTTGGAAGCAGCTTCCCAACTCTCTTGCGTGATAATCTGGCTCTCTTTCCTTCACCCTGACAGAGCAGAGACTGGAGAAAATGATGAGGATTTTATAGCTCTCTGCAGTAAGCAGTTAATAACTCTCGGAGGCTATAGATCTGGGCTCCACTGCAGGGCTGGAATCATTCACAATAAAATATGATTTTTCATTTATCACACTGACACTTAATAAATACTTCCTGGTGAAGCCTAGGAAAGAGGAAGAGAAAGGAGGGAGGGGGACATCTCATGCTTGTGGTCACCAAGTGCTTTCAGTGAACATGGCACATGGTGAAGGATGGTGAGAGACCAACCAGGGAACACAGGCCTGGGACCTGTTAGAAGAAAGGAGTGATGAGGCCTCAGCTTAGCAGGGAAATTATATTTTGTCCATAACCATCATAAGGGTCCCTTTCTAAGCTCAGTCAAGGTCCCTGTGGACACTGACCTTTTGTAATACTGACAATGATGGATGAAGGATGCAAATACCAAAGCCAAATGGCGTGTGGCCCTTTCTCCTGTCTTGTGCTACTATCACTCCATTGCCACCACATAAGGAGGGCTGGTGTGCCCCGTGGTCTGCGTGCTGATGGCCTGTGTGCCAGCTGCTTCTGCTGCCACCTTTGCTTGAGTGTGGAGGTGCCCCATGGACATACATTGTCATGTCACTGCAGAGAGGCAGGAAAACACTATCTGTGTTCTTCGGGAAAAGAAATAAACCCGAGGCAGAAACTTGTCCTGAGAGAACCAACAGCAATTTGCCTGGGGCACCTCTCAAAGTCCTCCAGCAGACGAGTCAAGAACACATCTCTACTTCCGCTGCAAACACGAGTAATTCCCACTGATATGCAACCTGAGATCTGGGCAGGGACCAGACCCTGGTGCCTCCAAATCCTACCTGACCCCAGCAAGAAGTGGGAGCTCACCCTCAGGAAATAGAAAGCAAGCCAGTGAGTACCTCTGGCAGGAGCTGCCGTTTGCTGGCAGCCCCAGCTCCCTCAGCCTCAGCTTCCTCCAAGGTGAGTGGCAGCAGTCCCAGGCTGCCCACGTGCTGCCAAGGCTGCCGGCAGGTTTGGTCCCAGGGTGGGTGTTTGCGACATGGAAGAACTCTGCATCTACTTGTAGTTTCTCTCTGCTGGATTCGCTTTGCCTCAAGCTGTTTGTAGCAAGAGCACAGACATCAGCCTTTGTAAACCAGGTAGCGAGGCTGGTTTACTGGGACTTGTAAAGCAAGGGAGACTGGTGGGAACTAGATATAGTGGTGGCTCTTTTATACGGTGGCTTTGCAGATGGTCTCTCCATTGCCTTGCATCTTCTTGAAGGCCTCTTTATCTACATAGATGCAATTTCCTTTTCAGTTCTTTGGATCTACACACTTTATCAGTTAACCAGAGGAAGAGACTCTTGTCTCCCCACACCCTGTAGTACTGCAGCTGTATTCACACTAACCCCTGATGAACCACAGAGCCATGGAGGTCCCTGTTCCTTTTCTCCCTCCTTGGCTGCTCCTCTCAGGGCAGTGCTGTCCTGGTTTAGCTGCAGAGCTCAAACCTACAGGGGGGAGGTGTGGATATTGCTATACTGCTCTAAACACTCTGGAAGTGTTTTAGCAACACAGGCAAACAACAAACATTATCCTGTGCACAATATCGACTCAGTTAATTGGCAAGTGAGGTGTTGGGCTGGCCTCCTGCTTGGCTTAAATTGTATATGCACCGAACACTGTCTCCACTCATCATGCTGTCAGTGGGAAAGGCTCCATACAGGGTAATCACACGCTGCTGCAAACTCAGTGCTCGGCAAAGCTGCAAATCAAAAGAAAATAGCAGACAAACAACGAGGGGAGATGGAAGGAGGGGTGGAGGGGCCAAGCTGGAGAACACAAGCAAACTCACAGTCTGCAACTGTTGCTTCCTCTTCTGGGAGCTCAAGGATGCCTGAGAAACTTCTTCGAGTCAATCTGAGGTTCTTGTGTGGTGGCTACAGGCAGACCCAGCAGAACGAACAGGAAGGAGAGAGCTGGGAGCTGTGTCAATGGGTCTCATACCTTCTGGCCCTGGTGCTGACAGGAGAGGGGAGAGCTGGCGTTGGGGAGGAGCACTGGGGAGGAGCGTAATGGAGGAAAGAGGGTGTTCTGCCACTGCCCTCTCACATGACCTTGGAACAGTCACAGGTACTTCCTTTGCCACAATTTCCACATGGCAAATGGGCATTGCAGTCCTTCTGTCTCTCCCTGCCACTTATCATAGCATCATAGCATGGTTTGGGCTGGAAGGGACCTTCAAGATCATCTAGTTAAACCTCCTGCCATGGCAGGGACACTTTCCACCAGACCAGGTTGCTCAAAGCCCCAGCCAACCTGGCCTTGAGCACATCTGGTGTTGGGGCATCTACAACCTTCCTGGGCAACCTGTGCCAGTGTCTCACCACCCTCGGAGTGAAAAATTTCTTCCTTACATCTAATCCATATCTCCTCTCCTGCAGTTCAAAGCCACTACCCCTCGTCCTATTACAAGCCTCCCCACTTGCTGCTTAAGGACCAGGTTTTCTAAGACAACACAGACCCCTGAGGATGCATTTGTGCACCCAGAAGTATTTTAAATTGTTCTAAGCAATTACGTGCCCAACTCACTTGGGTCTTGTCCCATTTCAGCGCAGCCTTGCGCATCCAAACACCTCTCTAGATCTGGCCCTTAGACTCTTTAAGGCAGCAAATTTTCTCCTGCTGTAACTGTCTGTATAAACAGAAGCATTTGTCTACGCACTCACATGCATGTCACTGTCTTATGCTACGGCACAAGTAACCTAAGAGAGACCGAGGTCTGGAACTAAAAGCTGTCTTGGCTGCAAAGCTCTCTTCCCACTTTGCACCCAGGCCACATGAGCCCTTGCCCATTACTGCCTGCCGGCGGCCAGGAGCTGGGCAGGGTCCTGCTGATGACCATGCAGTTGTTGACTATCTAGAAGGGTTACTAAGTGCTCTTGGCCAGAGGACTCTTCTCAGGAGCCAGAGTCACACAGAAGCACAAGCAGACCGAGGGGAGGCAAATCAGCTTGTAAACTCTTCAGCCACAAAGTGAGAGAAACAAAACCAAACCCCCACGCAACCCACATAAGTAAGGATGGTGGATGTCAGAGAGGGTTAATGAACCAGATCCTCAATTCCCTTGCAGACAGGCATTTCATTTACAGCTGCCAGAAAACCCCACACATGTGGAGATCACATCCTTGGGGCAAGTGTGTCACATCAGAGAAGCACAGGGCAATCTGGCCACCGGGGACAAGGCTGCTCTCCACATCAGCTCCGTTAAACTCCTCTGCTCCAGCTCTGTACGTGCCAGATAGCGTAGGGTGTTCAGGGCAGTGAAAATCCACACTCTCGGCTCTGACAGCTGCTTTGGCCGGGGTTTAGACATATTTCTAGGGAGGCATTTGGACAAGGGTATTAGCCTTTCTGTTATGCTTATGTTCAGAAAAGACGACAAAGTGCAGGGAAAAGCACGTGGATGGGAGCACTGCGTAACGCTGGAGCCAGGCCACGTGGCCGGCAGGCATATTGAATGTACGGATTCGCTTTTCACTTGAAAGCTGCAAACTTAATTTGTTAGTACCGGACATAGTCTCTGCCTTTGTGTGTACTGTGGCTAACCCCAGGTCCCAGGTTACCTGGAACACAAACATTTCCACTAGCGGCACTTAAAGCTCGGCTCTGTCAGCACTTCCATTACAAGTTTGGAGGAGTTAACTCCCCATAAAGCATCCGCTACCAGCTGGAACACAGCATCCAAGAGGGGCACATATATCTGCAGAAGTCCCATTAGCGTTTAACGCTCGTTATCTCTGGGGCCCTGTAGCTGGAAACCACCTCCTGAGCTCAGCGCAGAAGCCAGCATCCTCACCAGATTTACGCGCAGACATTTGGCTCAGGATTTTACTTAAGGTTTAACTCGATTGGCAGACATTGTTTTTCCAGGTGGCTTCTTTTCCAGCTCTAGGTTTCTGTAAAGCAAGAATGAGATGCATTGGCAGAGTGTGCTGGGTGTTAATTACCAGCTACAAGCACACCCTCAAATGCAATAAGATTTTTCATTCACAATCTGGAGTAGAATAACGATGCAAGCAGAGCCTGGCTGTGGAGAAGGGTGTTTTCTTCATACCTGCCATCAAATTGGATGAGAGTTTGGGAGCCAGGTGGGGAGAGCAGAGGAAAGTCTACTTAGTGTTAGGACAGCCGGGAGGAATAGATTTAGGAGAAAACCAGGAGTCAAACTAAATACACAACCTCATGTGTGTGATCATCTGCTGTGGAATGAGGTGCACGCTGGTACACTGCAAAAAGCCCTCCAGGAACACAGGCGATGCTACAAATCCATGCAGATTCACTGCAGATATTCTAAAATCCTGGCTCCCCAACAGCCCTGCTTTGCTTTGTGTTTTTCAGCTTGATGAGGAACAAGGATTATAAGAAGAACTACAGCCCACAGTGCATGTATTCCTTAGATCCACTGCCTGCAGGCCAGGCAAACTGGGGAAGGCAGTACCTTAGATGAACTTCCGCGCAAAGAAACAGGGGATCCATCCATCCATACGGGAGCAATGCAAAAGCTCAGACTGGTTCACAGCAGAGAGGGAGCTGCTTCAATTCCAAGCAGAGAGAGGAAAGTGAGGACCAACCACAGCATTTTATCTACCAACCATTTCTATGTCTCACATTAAATTGGATTTTTTCAGTCTGTACTTCCCTCCCTAGAAGTCAAGGTTGGAAACATCCTTCTTAGAAATGCTGACCGAGACAAAGAGAAACCCAGAGATATTTCAGCATCACTGGTGGGGTTTCAAGGCTGCTGCAGAATTTCTCTCTCCTCTCCTTCCAACCCTTATCTCTAAAGCTTTTCATGTTGTGCAGAGCCCAGGACCTTTTGGATCCTAGAGCAGAAAATTAATAGGGAGCATCACCAGCAACAAGACTCTTATTAAAGATCCCTCATGTCCACATCTTGGAGCAGGCAGAGACAAATCTCTGGGAGCCTGCCAGCACACAGGGCAGGCTTTGTTGAGATTCCTGGTTGAATGCTGAACTTCTCCTCCCTTTGCCAGCGTGATTACTGCTGAGACCAGAGAACACACTTCTCTCTGCCTCCCATTTGGGAGGTCTCTTCCGAAGGGCAGCAGGGGAGAGAGGCAGACAGGGAGAACTGGCAACTTATGTTCGCTCATGCAAAGTCTCCCAAAACCTTTGTTCTCAGGCTGGAGCGAATGAGCCTTCCATGGCCTTGCTAAGCACTCAGAGCTGAGTCTGAAGCCTTGGTGCTTAGAGCAGGACATTAAGTTGGATAAAGCAAAGGACAAAGAAGAGAAGCTCCAGAAGCAAATATGGTGTGTGTCTTACTGCAGTGCCTTAGAAATAACCAGGCTGAAGTGAAGGCACGTCCCCCGTGCTGGGAGCTGTACAGGCTCTGCTCCCCAGCGCTTGCCATCAGAACAGACGAGACAGGGCAGGGGACAGGCAACTGGAAACCACAGATGTAACTCAGTCCCTGCCCTCAGCATCTGTTTCTGTACTGGATTTTTCCTCCTGCATCTCCGGGTCTCCTGAACTTTGCTGGAGATGCTGCCTGTTTTTAACCTGCCTTGGCACTTCTGTTATCATTCATGTCAGAATGAGGCCAGGCATTAAATATATCTTCCCACCAAAACTTCCCAGATTTCGTTTATTTAGGCATTCTAGTGTGATGCCTACCACACCCCGGGGAGAGCTCAGGAATAAACGTCTCGGTCCTGCGCTGAGACCAGACTCCTGCCTCTGAAGCACGGGGAAGTTTCTTGTGAACACACGTACGCAGCACGGGAAGCTCTCGTTCCTGAGGACTATTTCTGCCACCCACACAAGTCTCCCTTCAGAACCATGTTTCAGGACCCTCAAGATCTATATGTCACCCATTTGTCAGCTGCACCATAACATCTGCTACAGGTAGTAAATCAATACATGGCATTAGCACAGCCCAGTACCACGTCTTTTCATATTAAAACCCCTCTAGATTTTCAAGGCTAAAAGGTACTGAGAGCTTCAAAGGAAATTCCAGGGGTCTTGTGTAATACTTATCAGCCTGACAGACTAATTGCCCTATAATTCAAACACAATTGCAATCTATACTGGAAGCAATTATATGCAGATGACTGGGGTGACTCTCATTTCCTCTATGACTTCTTCTCAGCCTTTTTTCCAGTATCAATTGCATTGAAAAAAAAAAGTCTTGGAAATTATTAACACACAAACCCCCATTTTATTAAAGCTTATTTTAAGAAATGCATGTTAAATCCACTTATAGATACAAAGGCTCACAAGGAATTGCTCCTCCTGTTTAAGGTCTCGATACAAAAGCCTTCCTGCATTGTCTTCTGGGAATCCTGCCAGCCAAGAGCCTGAGAAATGGTGTAGTAATAAAAATGTAACAGGATGAATCGTAAATTATACAGAGGATGGGACTGATGAGGGAGGTGGTGAGTGTATTTGTCTTTCACCCCTTGCAATAAGCTCAAACACTGCCTAAGGTCTCTTGCCTACAAGAACTTGGGAGGAGACATCTCAGCCTGCTTTGCACCTGTGAGTCTTCTCTAGAGAGGTGTTGGCTGAGCCTTCCCCTGGCTGGACACCCAACACTGATGGGGAGCAGCTCTTTGTTTGCCACAGCTGGAAGCTCTCTCCAGGGTGAAGGAAGCATGCAAACCACCAGCCAGCCAGTGACACAAAGCTCTGCTCATCTCCTCCGTGCCTTCTCCTGGATGGTGACCTGCAACAGCTCAGGAGGGGACATGTCTCATCTCATCCACTCTACAGAGGAGATACCCTGCAGCTATCTGACTGGATGAACATCCCAACGTACCAGACACATGAGGCAGCCCCTCTGCGCCTGTCTTCCACACGTGTTACCCTGGGAGGAGGCTGCCAGGACCCCCCTGCCATGCACACACCCCCATCTAGCTGCAAGAGCACTGCTCACAGCAAGATACCTCAGCTGTACACACACAGAGAGGAGACAGTTGGTAACAGAATCGCTGAGCTCAACAAGGACTGACCCCCTGTGTAACTCCTTCTCCTGGAACCATCTCCTCTACTTCATTGGCCTCCACGTGCGGCACTTCTGGAGCCAGACACCAGCCAAGTGTCTGGGAGACACAGCCCTCACGCTGGGGCCAGTTAATTGAACCAACCCCCACAGGCAGCCTTCAGCATACTGGGATTTAATTTACGTGTACTTTTTATAATCATGACCTGGGTTTATTCACTTGAGAAACACAGAAAGACAAAGCAGTAACATGAGCTGTTTGAGGAACTGGTCACATCCTAACTCAATCTTTTGTCCTTCTTTGGCTTTTATGCACTGCAGTGCTGCTCTTTCATGTCCACCTTGCAATGGTTGCGCTGCATCTCTGTGAGAAAGCAGCAGCTCTCAGCGGAGCATTAGGAGAAAAGCCAGCAGCAGGCAGGGGCTGGCTCGTCTCTGCCTGCACAACCGCAGCCTGTGCTTCCATGTGGACAAAATCCCTGCAGCCCACAGCGGAGAGCAGAAAGAGCTCCTTGGAGGAGAGAGCTAAGAGGCTGCGCCTGTGGGACTGGGTAGCAGGGGGTCTTGGAGCCAGAAGTCAAAGGAGATGGAGGTGGGAAGCAGATCAGTTCGTTGTGGATCAAATGTAGCATATAACAAGGGAGAAGTGAAGGAAGGAAGACAACCCAAGGACATCTTGCCCCTCACCAGAGAACTTGGGAAAGGCCATTCCTCTAGGCCTCCATTTCCCTACTCGGTAAAGGAAGGGGAAGGGTAATTCTCCTGCCTTACAAGGATGTTCTGGAAAATCTATCCTTCATCACGTTAGTGGAATTGGTTTCAGATTCCCCCTGCAAAAGCCTGTGCAGAGTGGTATTCACGCCACACAACTTTTCATGGAAAGGGTGGGGGTTTGCTCTAGGCTCATTCCAGTTCATTAGATGTATCAGCAGGAGCTGAATTTAGGAGCTCTGCATCATTCTCTGAAGAAATCTCTCTCCTTTTAGCCTGGGATGTCAAACACCTACAGTAAGTGGTACAAACACCCCTCCCGTCTATGTACCAACCATCTGTGACCCTGTTTCAGATTGAAGGAGAATGTCCTGTAGAAATGCAGAGCTATTTTGCAGACCCACACTGCATGGCAGATTGGACGGGTTTCATCAGCTCCCACTCGGGAGCACAAAAAGACAATTTTTTCCAAGAAAAAAAGTGATGAAAGCAGACACAGCGTTCAGTAGGAAACAAGAATCAGCCTTGCCAGTCTGGACTGGCAGCATCATAGGGGTCTGGCAATCTCAATTAAAGGCAAGTCCCCTAAAACGGGTGAGGCTTTGGCACTGTCCAGCTATGCTAGCATCGCAGGGCCAACGCCATCCTCGTGCCTGCCCGTCCTGCCCCGTTCACCATGGGCAGCATCTGCTTGCTGCTGCAGTCTCCGTGGGGGAAAACTGCAGCTGCCTCACCACAGCCGAGCGCAGGCCAGACATGAGGAAAGAAACCATCTTCTGCTGCAGCGGCAGTAAAAGTCCTCCGCCAATTGTTAAAGCCAGGTGGAAACTAATTTTTCTCTTTTTTTACAGCCTCTCATCCTATCCCCTCCTTCCTTGGTTGGTACAAGACTGTACGAGACTGCGAAAAGCCAATTGCAATTAAACGTTTCACTCCGAAATGAATGGCTAGGTTTGTAAACAACAATAGCAACAAAAAAAATGCAGCTTTCAGCAAAAGCAGCCCAGCTTTCTTTGCAAAATACCACAGGTCTCCAGTGAGAAATTGTTCCTCTCCACATCATTCTGAGCTCTCCCAGGGCACTCTCTTGTCCCTCCAACCCCTCTTTGCCCCAGATTTAGAGTCTGTCAAAGCTGATATGAAGAAGTGGATGCAGGCACTGAGACATACTGGCCTGGAAGCCATTCTTCTGAAAAAGCACTGCAAACCTGCTCCTTTAGATAAATAAATAGTACATCCCCTGTGAGACATCATCTGCAAAGCACTATCGTACGATGCCTCCACTGTCATAATTCCCCATGTCCTTATTGCCCGACAGCCTCCATAAAGAGCCGGCAGGTTTATGTGCTACTTAAAACCAACCTATTACTAGCAGCAAACTTCCGTCAACAAGTTTCTGTGTGCTCTGACTCAAGAGCAAAAGAATCATGTCTCCATGTGACCAGCTAGTGCTACCCACACACCTTGCCAGTATCGCCAGAGACGGGGGTTGCTGGTCCCAGAACTGGGTCTGATCCTCTGCTGCTGTCTCGTGGGCAGCCACACTAAACCAAGTACAATTACAGCAGAAGATCGAGCTCAGCATGCACAATTTATAAACAGCAGGACATGAATGATGCTCCCCCGTAGGCTCTGTGTGAAGGGAAGCAGGTTTTCTGTAGATAGAAAGAGACGTTTGCATCGATGCGTTACCCCATGATGTGATTCTGCGGGCACGTTCAGAGGCTGCCGTGCTTGAGGAACGGGAAGAATGCCGGCGTGGTTTGCTGCCCTATAGATAAAGGTTTTGCCCTCCATTTGGGACTGCTTTGGAGGAGCTGCAGTGATTTGTATGCTGCTTTACACTAGCTTGCAAATACAAATAGGTCCTGTAATGTGCAGTGATCTCTGAACAGTAAGGGGAAAAGGTACCTAAAATCTCCTGAGCCTTTCCAGCCTTCCCGTACAAAGGTCTGTGGTTAAACACAGTAATTTTTATTTTAAGATACTGAGAAGTGTTTTTTTCCTGTCAAACGAGATTAAAACACAAAACGCAGGGGCAAGCCAATTGCCCCAAACTGTCCCATCTGCTTCACGCTCAGATTTTATGTGACAAAGGCTAGAGTATTTGTTTTCTTTTCAAAGAGCATATGGTTTGATTTTTAAAAGCTGAGCCACTCACCAGCAGGGCCAGCCCTCCAGAAAAGCTTCATGCACAGCAGCTCTCGGTGACACATGGGACTCTTGAAGAGAGCCCACCACCCAAGCTCGGCGCTTGAAGTCCCTGGAAAAAGCTGCCCCTGGTTGGGTTGCTGAGCAGCAGAAAAGCAAGCTGCCTGGTGCAGGGATGTAAGCCATCTACCCAAAAACCAGGGGAGACTTTAAACCAGAGGAAAATAAATAAATAAAGGGGAAAAGCAGAAATACAATGAAACAGAAAGGGAAAAAAAAGTAAAAGGCAGGAAAGGGTTGAATAAATTTCCCCTTTGGTTTTATACTAGTAACACCATAAACGCTACTGAATAAATCACCCACAGACCAGAGAGCTGAAATAATACTGGGGAAAACCTGACTTCCCATTCATCACGCTCCCCCTGACATACAATAAATGCTTCTAATTCAGCCAAAATGAATTAGCATAGTTGCCACAGCACGCTCACACGGCGATGCCCACGGATTACCCTGCTCTCTGCTCAAGCCTCCTCTCCTGCCACCTCCTGCCCTATGCCCTCAGGGAAAGCAAAACAGCCCCAGCCAGAGGAGGGGACTCGCTCCCACCAGTCCCCAGGACACTGGGCTCTCTCCGCTGTCACCTGGAGCATCTCTAAGTCCCAGTGCATATGAACTATAAAGTCTGGTATGAAAATCTAGGCCGTGAGAGATGCTAATCCCCAATTCCTCCCTGAGGGAGGGAGCGGGCAAGTGAGCAGCAGAACTGGAAATGGCATTTCTGAGCATTTCAGAGCCCACACAGTGATGTCTCGCCCTACTTTGCAGGATCCAAGATACACGGATCCTCGCTTGGTACCACAATACGCAGGTCCAAGGGAGCCCAGAGAGGGGTGAATGTGCAGTCCTGGAGCAGAGTCCCCCCCACACAACGCACCGGGAGTCCTTCATGTAAACCTGACACAAACTGCAGCCTTGACACCAGCCTGGAAGGATATTCAAGACCTTGGCCCATAGCAGGAGAGTTATGGGGAGCCAGATTTATCATGGGAAACCCAAGCCAGTACCTGCCACAAACATTATCATGGAAACACTGCTCTTCTGTGCTGGAAGCTGGCTCCAGTCAACATGGGCCCAACTGTGGCTGCAACACGACAGACATTCGTGGCCAGCTCTGGGGCTAAGAAGTGACAGGCAACCTCTGTTAGTAAGGGCTTCATCCCAAGACCACCCTTGTGCAGGCACAGTGGGTTAGGATGTGATGAGAAGCTTTCCCCTTGGTCCCTGCATGGCCGGAGCCAGATGAGAGAGCCCACGCTGGGAAACAAGCTCAGCCCACAGCAAATGCCGGTGGCAGGGACAGGCGATGGGCAGCCAACGGCTGAAGAGCCCTGTTAAAGCCAACTGGAAACAACCTTTACTGTGCTCTGAAGGTTTAAATCCATCATTGGAGGATTAAAGCCATTTCTGGGGGAAATATCATGCCAGGTCTGAGTGATTGCCCAGAGTAAGGCTGGAGTGATGTGAAAATGGGTGATAAATATTAAGAGATGGAGATGAGAGACATATAAAGGAGTGTGTGACGAAACCTTAATTAGAGCCCTGGATATACCCTGAGAAAACATGTTTTCCCAATAGCACACTGGAGGTTTGAGCCTTTCTACAATGCGCTTAGGTTAAAATAAATAACCATTTATTTTAAGCACAAGCAAGTCATTGAGCTAGTTAGTTTGAAGTTGAGATAGGTGAATAGTTTACAGTAAATAATCTACTATATGGATTTATTCAAGCTTCTTTTTAGCCCAGATTTCCTAAGCCAAAAAAAAAAGGCCTGTGATTACTCTGCATTAGTCATTTCCTCCGCATAACTCTTGACTCTCCTGGCTGCTTCACCACAGGAATCAAGGGCTTGGAAATGCTACCGTTCTCCACGTATGGTGGGAATGGGTTGCTGATGATCCCCACTGCTGGAACAGCTGCCAGAAGATCCAGACCAAATGCCTTTGGGTTTCTTAAACTCATCTTTGCTTGTTTGTAACTCTCCTGACTCCTACCACAAATAACTGCTCCCTCAGATAGCCCAGCGCTGACCCTAGAGGAATTTTGGTCAAGACATCATTTTCATGATAGTTTCTCATGGTTCCTTTTCCCTCTTGCCCTTGGCTGTTTAAAGGCAGGAACCCCTCAGAGTCACCCCTGACTCAAAAACTTGCCAAATGCCCAAATACTTCCCCTCCCCAACAACTGCTGCTGTTAATGATCTGCGCTCCAGCAATCCACATCACAGCCCCTGTGGAGAACAGGGAGGCAGCTCTGTGTGTAACCCATCCCTGCTCTGAACCGCGGGTGCAAACGTGGCTCTCTAAAGCAGACAGCAGCTCTAAACAGCTCATTTAATGGCTTGAGAAGCTCCTCATCCACCTCTGCCTCTGAAATAGGCTGCAGAGGTGCTCACTCCTGCTCCGTGGATGCGGGATCACCCTCAGCCAGCCACCAGTACATGGACCTGGGCTCCACTGCCCTGGCAGACAGAGTATCCTGAATAATCCACTGCCCTGGATGAATCCTGCTCTCCGGCAGGATGAGTAAGAGCCTTGGTGAGTAAGTGCCCACTCCTGCAGTGTCCATCATGGGCAGTAGCAGGCAGGGCTGGGAGTGACTTGAGAGACATCTTGTCCATTCACTTGCTCCAATGCAGGAGTGTAACACCTCACGTGTTTGCCAGAGCTGTCTAATCTGTTCTTAAATAGCTCTGTGGACAGAGCTGCCACCTTGCCCTTATGTGCCCTCTTCCTCTCCTTCATATTGTACCTGCTGCCAAAGTCCTGTAAGAGTAACGGTGTTTTTCCTAGGGAATGAGTCAATCTGTGACGGGGTTTTCAATCCTCTGGTGTGTCAGGAAAGGTCACACTCAATTTGTCTGCAAATGCTGCTTCCTCTGTGATCTCCTCCAGGCTATGAGCTCGCGCAGCCCAACTGTGTACACCATGAGACATCACAGACTGGGCCCCAAATAACTGCTTTTGTTTCTCTCCAGACTTTCATAACTTTCATAGAGACCCGGAGAGACCCACTATGTTCCCCTTCAGACCATCAAAGCAGCAAAGGCAGGGAATTTCCTTCTCTGCTCAGGCCTCATACCCAGCCCCTCAAAGCAACAGGTTTTGAAGGCGGTTCATGCATTACTAGCAGGTCCATCTTTTCATGACCAACAACTGTTTGCAACCCAAAGAGCTCAAGATACTGGGTTCCCAGCAACAGATCAGCTCTCAACACAAGCACAGAGCCCGGGGAGGCAGGAAGCATGCTCAGCCACACTCCAGCATCCAGCAGGGCCAGTGTCAGCCCAGGAAGCTGCAGAGTGCGGAGATCTTGGAGATGGATTGCGTTGTCGGCTTTGCATACCGCTCCTCGGTTGCCAACCAGCAGAACGGATGTCCTGCTTTGCATAACGCTTGTACTGCGAATATTATTAACCTCATATATCACTGGGGAATGCACACAGCTCCTGCACACAGCTCCTGGTGTTCGCAGGGAGCACCAGGGTCAGCCCTATTCAATCTACTTCTATAAACAGAAACAAGGACCATTTAACAAGCAGGAGGCAGTTGGTGTCTTTAGAGGTTAGGGTTTTATGTTGATTTTTTTCCCCTTTACAAAAGATAAATATGCTGAGGAAATTTTCTGCTATGGATTTTCATCTTGTCGACCTCTCATAAACTAAGCAGGGTCGACCATTGGTCAGTACTTGGATGGAGATCTCAAGGGAAAGCAAAATCCACAGTAGAGGATGAAGAGACTTGCAACTTGGCTTTTTAGGCAGTAATGCTTTTCTCTTTGAGCCAGCCCTGAATCCCCATTGCAGGCAGGGTTAAAAAGGTAATCACAGATCCAGAAGGTTCCTTCTCCCTATGGAATGTGAAACCAGGGTGGGCTGGCATCTTCAAAGGACCAAAGGGACTTAGGGAACAGAATTAAATGACAGTCAAGCATCTGAGCTCCTTTAAGAAAATACCAGCCTTGATCATAGAATCTCCTATTTCCAACAGCAAGAACTAGCCAAGGGGTAGCTGCTTAATGTTCCACATAAATGCATTCTAGCCTGCTTCTTCCCCGAAATTTAGACAGCAGTTTTGTTTGAATCCAGGATGTTTGCTCCCCCTATGGAACTGTCCCACATGCCCCATGTATGTTTTCCAACAGCTCCCCACAAGCCATTCCTGCACCCACTGAATTTCCCTGGTGAGTCAAAAGATTTCCGTGTGCAGTAGCCTGGAAAGCACCACGAAATCTTTCAGATGAAAGGCCCTCACTGAAAAGTGTATAATAAGATTTCATTATTGTATCATTTATTCTAATTATCGTAATAGCAGTGGTTGTATAAAATTTTCTTCCTGTGATCAGAACCAGCTACCCAGCAAACACCCCAGCCCATGGAAGCTAAGGACAAAGCGGGCATCAGGGAACGGGCGGCCAGAGTTCACTCGGCTGCTCTCAGCTCCCCATACATCCTCTTTGCTTCTTTGAAGATTTTAATTAGAAGCTGATGGAACAGTGTTTCAGAACGTGGAAAAGATCCAGAGGTATCAAAGACAACAGTCAAACTGGGAGCCTCCGCTCCTCGTGGGCATAAGGCTTTTTAGAGCTGAAATGCACAAGGTGCTCACAAAGGCAGCTGGAGACCAGGCAGTGTGGAGATCCGGGAGGACACAGCGTGTCCAGAGATGACAAGGGGATGGTTTGGATTCACCAGGCTCTGGTTTCAGGGGCAGGTTACCCACAATTAAACAGCCTACCTAACATCCAGGGTTCAAGGGGTGCTGGGGAGCAGAGGCAGCATTTCAGTGAGAAACTGAGGGTGTAGAAAAAGAGGATTCTGAATTTAGCAGCAGTAAAATAGGGCAGAAAGAAAACTGGGCAAGATAACCTGGAGAGGGAATGCAGGAAGAAAAGAAGGGAGAAAGAGAGTGAAAAGCACTTCTAACTCTGGCTGACCTCAAGCAGTGTTGGGAGCTATAGAACTAACTACCCTAAATAAATATATGAACTAAGGGTAGGATTTATAAGCTAGAGAGACAGAAGAAACAGCTGGCTGGATGGTGTCTGAATGGGTAATGGGAAGTATTTACAATGTTGGCAAAGCAGCTTGACAGGTAGGAGAAGCCTAGTCATCATTTAGGGCAAGAAATAAAAGAGGTGACAGCTGTAAGATCACTCACCACCTAGAGAGATTGAGAACGAGAGATTTCTGCTCCATTCCTGCACTTCCCCCATGTGTCCCAGATGCTGCAACTCTGGTGACTTGTGTTCCATTCAGATGCTTCCGAGCTTTACACATGTCAAACAGTGCAGTGGCGAAGAAGAGAGCTTCATCCAAGGGCTGGAGAAAACGGATGGGCAGGAAAGCATTTCAGACCTCTGTCATTCCAGGGTGATGAAGACCAGGAAGAAGCAATTAGAGCTGGATTTGATGCTGGAGCCTGGGGACCCTTGAGGTGATGGCAACGACTGGAGACAGTCCAGTATGAATGGAGAAGCCAGTTTTCAGACTGAAGGGGAAGACAGACATGGGGCAGTTGAGAGTTGACTGCAGATTCAAGGACACAGATAAGATACAGGGAGGAGAGTGGTTCTGTCATACCCCAAATTTAGTGAGAAAAACAGCAAAATAATGTCCATTTTTTCGCAAGTTGCTGAAAATGCAATTTGCCTGAACATTAAGTGATAGCAAAGACCATGAGTTGTGTTTTCATTCCAGATCATGGCTTGTCTCCAAACGAAAGGGGGAACATCAAGTTTAGGCCTGGGTGATGCAGGAATTTCTTGTCAATACCTTTTCATCAAAATCATTGAAAGATAACCCATTATTCAATGCTTAGCTCTGGTTCCAGTAGCGGGACAAAAGGCACAATATATGTTGCGTCCCCACTGTCAGGTCAGATGAGATCTGCTCTTCAGGGACTTGGACAAAGAGGAGGACACTGCTCAGCTATGAGCTGACAGGTATCCTCTTTCCAGAGTGACAGATCCAAGCACCCCAATGGAAATTAAAAAAATACTCTCAAGTTCTTATCAGAGGTGTTCATCAGAACTGCTCTGATTAACAAGCATTACTGAACAGTAGCTACTTGGTCGCTTTGATCACGGCTGGTCCTCAAGTCACAGATGAATTAAACATTTAATAGGCTGTGTGACAACTCAGGACAGCTGCTGTGTCAAAATGGTCCTGGAAGGCCCCCACATACCTTGGAGCAGTCAGCAGACACAGGAACACAGCAATGGTGAGAGTTAGCAGCATCCTCGGCTGGTCTCCAGAGAAGAACTGGAGCCACAGGCTCTGCGGATGGAGGAACCATGACCTGGCAGCCAAAAGGATGGATCTGAGCAAAATGGGAGGATTTTACCACCAGGATTTATGCTTTTCCAGAATGTGCAATATTTTCCGAGCTGACACCACGCTGACAAAGGGGGTTCTTGCAAGACTTACACAGTATCTACTCCATTGTGTATGTCTCCATACAGTCCTGGACCATGAGAGCTCATGGACATGAGCAACAACCCAGAGGCTGCAAGTCCCACAGAAGAGCTGACACGGTGACTAATTCCCAACTCACACAAGAAGACATGCTGCATTGCACAAGCAAGAAAACACCCTCTGCTTTGCACAGGCAAGGAATGGTCTCACTCACACACTGCATCCTAACTCTGCACTGCACACACGCCATGGGTTGGTGTTCTGTGTCCGTTTAGGGGTTCAGGGCAGGTCCCCACAGAAACAGAATGTATGCTCTCCCCCCTCCCTATCCCTTAGTTCCCCCCTCCCCAGACAGGTGGGCAAAAAGGGAGATCAGGAGTTAAAAGAGAGAGAGACTTTGCACTGTATGGGAAGTTGGCAAAAAGATATATATATATATTGTTTAACAGGGAACAGAAAACAAGAAGGGAAGGTAGATATGGGTACAAAGATGGGGGAAAACACAATAAATGCAATATAATACAAAACCAAAGGTTGGATGGCTTTGGATTCACTAGAGGATGAGGAGTGGTGAGAAGATGGCTGCTGGCCGCATGGAAGGCTCAGCTCCAAGCGTCTCTTCCTCCCACGCTGGAGACCACTTCCTGCCTCCAGTATCTGGTGTGGAGAGGAAGGGGGAGGGAATAACTGCTTCCCCCTTGGGACCCTCAGGGTGTCCAGCTCCTGCCTGTCCTGGTCCCAAACTTCAAACCATAACAGTTGGATATGTCTGGGGCTGGACTTTGGACATTGAACCTTGGGGTGCTGAACACTAGAGACGTCCAGGGAAAGGACTTGCAGGAGGAGCTGGGGAGGATTTGTGAATATGATGATCTCCTGAAATCCCTTTGGACAGCTCTATGATGCTCTGAATATGGTCTTCTGGCTTGCCCTCAAAAACTGAACAAATGACAGTTACTTTAGTTACAAAACAGTAGCACTTTAATCGCAACAAGGGTCCCTGCTAATTTAGCAGAAACCCGTTTAGCTCAGATAACTGCTCTGCTAATGAAATCAGAGCCATCACCACTTCTGGCTCCCCATGGTAAAACCTCTGTCCTTTCCAGGGAGTGAATCTCACCATAGCCTCAGACAAAAGTTTTAATGGGCTTTAGCAGCCTTCAAGAAAGTGCTTGAAGGACAAAATAAATCATCTCTCTTACTGTGCTGTCATAAAGTCCCCCTTCCCCTTAATATTCTTCTTGCATCACCTTCTAGTTCTGCCACTTTCCCTCTTTCAAAGCTTAGACTTGAAAGAGCAGACCTAACTCAAGGGGAATAAAAAAGAACCCCCAGATTTCCATTCCTCAAGTCCAGGATGTGTGAGAGCAGAATAGCACCAGAAGACTGATCAACAAACTTGTATTTCCTAATGCAATGGGGAAGCTGCTGTGACAGCTCTCCATGGCAAACTTTTAGGGAAGCCAGCTCCCTCTCCTCCTCTTAACACTCTCTGCTGCTTTGATGGGACATTCTGTGGGTTATTTTGAATTGGTTTTGGCAAAGGTGCTAGTCTTCTATGATTAGGGGAATCCTCAGCCAGCGCAGGGGCCGTGTAAACTGCTGTGTAACAGTGCTCCACAGAGGTCATCTCCAGGACAAGTCCTTGGAAGGATCCAGCTGGGCTGTTCCTAAACCTCAAGTACTGCAAGGCATAGGAAAATCTGTGGATAAACAGTGCAGTCCATGCCAGATGGTAAGAAAGACAAGAATAAGGCAGTAAAGCCACCTTCACATCCCAGCTTTTCTTCCAGCACCAACAACAGAGCTACACTAGATCCCAAGGGTTGGCTCACGTTTCCAAATACTTTCTAACCATTGCAAAGAACGAGTGCTTAAGGGCTTGGCTGTATTTATGCTTTTGCTTGTCTTTAATAAAAGCTGCATTTATAATGCATGATTAATTATTTTGCAGAAGTCTCCCTTTTATGGCAACCTGTGAAATGTAAGTGATTTTTAATACCACCTCACAGACATCACTCCTTCTTCCCATCCCCATTACCATTAATCCACGTTGTAGGAAGACGTCATGTTTGTCACTGGTTTATTATAAAGTGCAACGCTGTGAGTTATTTATGAGCTTGCTATTTATTGAAACATTTGAGGGTAGTTTTAGCACTTCAACTCTAGGGTGAGAATCAGCCACTTTCTACCCACTGCCTGGCAGAACCTCCTGCTGTTTAACCACTTCCCTCCCACTCTCTGGCTATGCCCACACAGCACGTCACCCAGAGGTGTGTTTTAGGGCAGCCTCTCAGCCTTGTCACTTCCAAGGAACTGGAAGTTCAATTACCTCTAGTTCTCAAGGTGATGTTTGGAAAGGACCTAGAGGCAATGGGCAGAAACAAGCAAGGAATGGAGACATGAATGGAATTCTGAAGGGAAGGCTGAATTCCATCACTGGAGTGATGGCAGTCTGGGGGTCTCAGAGCACAGGAGTGAAGCAACTGGCCAGACCACAGAGCAAGACTATTCATTGCCTGAAAACAGACATCCAAGAAACAGCATCAGAACAGGACAAACACGCAGCAACCCTTCTCCAGAGTATTTCCTCTGCTCCTAGCCATCTGCCACACAGGAACTTTCCTGGTAAGATCTTTATTCCTTGACTGTGCCCAATCCCTCCTTAAATCCACAGAGGCTTTTGTGCACCACGATGTCCTGACAGCAAGGAGCACCACAGCTTAAATCACATGGTGCTGAGGAAGTAGGGCCTTTTGCTTGGTTTGAACCTCCCATTTCCTCTGTTTCTCTGTGTAACTGAAGCCTCCTCTGCACCACAGGTCCAACAGGACAACCCCTGTCTCTGCTGCACTTCAAGCCTGAAAGGAAAAAGCTGGCAGATATGCCAAACGGAGAGAATGGGAAGCAATGGCATGATGATTAGGTGAGGAAAGTAACAAACAGCAGTCAAGAAAAGCATCTGCAAGCCCCAGCACTCCTGCCACGCAGAGAACCACTGTCTCCAAGCCCATGCTCTGCTCTGCCTTGCACCCAACTGCAAGAGAGCTGCTAAAACCTGCTGAGCCAAGTCACTTATGCCTAGGTGGGATCCCTGTTCATTTGTGTCTAGCACAACCCAGGAGATCAGGAGGACAGACCTTAAGCAGCTTGTACAGAACAGGTCCCAGCAGAATGGTGGTGTCACGACCGCAGAGGCCATGGCAGATGTGCTATGCTCACCTCTTTGACCAGGAGCAGTAAAACAGGGAGCAAAGCAAATTTAAGGCGTAAAACTGCTCTACAGCAGCTTGGCCCCATGTTTGAAAGTATGCCCTGAATTTAACCAGTGGTCAATGCAATGCAGTTGTGGCATTCCCTTGGCTAAAGTAGCTGGACTCTATGTTTCAGGTTTTGCCTTTCAAAAATTCAGGGTAGCTTGACTTGCCCCAAGTGAACGTGCTCGTATAACTATGATCATAACCCCTGCTGCCCTTCTGAGCTTCCTACTTCCAACGCATACAGGAAAGGCGCAAGATCCTGAGCCCTTACCCTGCCCCAGCCAGTCCCATGAAAGCAGACATGAGCAAGAAGAACCACAAACTCACCGATGAGAGCCTGTGAAAATCCAGCTTCTTCTCTGAACATGTCCTGCTGTCCTTCCATCACCCATCTGACCTTAGCATTCAAGGATTAACACTTGAGGAAACTGGCCCTTCAGCGAAATGGAGAGCAACAGCGGTGGTTGCTTCTCAACAGCCCACCCTGTACATCACCATAGCCGTACAGCAAACACTGCTGCAGCCAGGGCAGCTCATCCCACGGCAGTTCCTGCTTTTCTCCTCTCTATTACACACTGCTTCCATAAGAGGGAAGAGAGAAGAGGAGCCACAGGCCTACAGCTGTCCATGAAGGCACAGAAATGAATCTCCTCCATTTAAAGGTGCATAAAATGAAATCCATTGAAGTGTTACACTGTGGGGATTAGACATGCAAGCTGTGGAAACTTAACCAATTGGTTCCCCTGCATTATTCAAGCCACACTAATCACCTACAAAAATGCTTTTAGTCCATGGCAAACACAGAATGAATTTGTGTTACCCTCGATGAACAGAAGAAATTCATCAAAGCTCAGAGTGCTAACAAAGCAGGCCAAGCAAAGGGACCCCACGCCAAGGACTGAATGCTTCAAGATGGCTGTTAACTTCTCAACAAGCTCACAGAGGATGAGTGGAAGTCACCAGTCACAGGGGTGGCTGTGGTCAGCCAGAGGATCTGAGAGAAAACTCCCCAGAGAGCAGAATATTGCCTTTGCCAAGCTCAGGGAGAAGGCTTCTGCTCTCACATTTGCTTTTCGTCAACTGCAGCTACCCAAGCAATCGGTTTTTGGCACCTGAAACATCTCACTGAAAACTGTTTACAACACTTAGCACTTTGTGCAGAGATCACTTGCTGAAATGAAAGCCTGTATTTCATTAAAAAGAGCAGACACTTTGCAGGCACCGCTTGATTTGACTCTAACACCAGGCACTCTGGAGCTAGCAGGACACAGAGATGCTCTACTGGTATGTAGCTTGCTGCAAGTAGAGCATTTGAAAGGCGTGAATTAGAGGGCCACGAAGCCTATTCAGAAGGTTTAGTGGCCATCAGCAGGAGGACCTCAATGCATTTCCTCTCATTCTATGCAGTTCTGTTCTAATCCCGCTGTGGCTGTGAGTGCTTCTGTTGTGGTAGTTAAATTTCCCCACAACACCTTTTCAGACAGAAAATGCTACTCCATCAAAACAAGCCAACTTGATTTTGATAAAATCCCATGTTTTAAAAGAAGTCTGCTGATTGGAAGCATTTTGTAAAAATCAAAACAAATCTGGGAACTTTGAGGTTTGGCTTCAAGCTATCTTTTATTATAAATAATTTGGTGGGGGGCGGCCCCACACTCCTACTGCATTTTTCAGAGCAAAGCACAGTCACCTGTAATTTCTGAGCATGGAATGCTCTGAAATGCTGTGGCAGAGCATTTTGATACCGCTCGGTGATTGCTGCCAAGAGAAAGCCAGGCAGAAAACCACTCCAAGTCTTTTAACCAGCTTTTAGCAGACCTGTTCCCACCCAGTCCAGCTGGCTCCCAGACACCCTTCAGAGGGTCAGACAACACAGAAACTTCACTCACGAGCATTTTATCCTGCATCACGCTCTAGGCCTGATCCTGATGACATGAAGTCAGAGTAATTTCAAAGTCATGAGAGCTACTACAGATCTACTGAGGTATGAATCAAGAAAGAAGACTCTGGCTTCATGGCCTCCAACTGGGGTGCAGCAAAGCAAGTTTTCCACAGTGAAAGTAAGGACCAGCTTTGCTGCATTAAAAGGTGGGGGTCAGTCCTGCTTCCACTCTTCCAGCCACTTTTTCTTTCACACCACGCCCCAGTTTCCCTCTCTGCAAATTGCAGCTCACTGACCCTGAGAGTTAAGCATCGCTACAGCTTCGAGCTGTGGCTGAGGTCTGGAGCTGACCCACAAACTCCAGGGCCTCTTTCCCCATTTCTCCTGAGAGCCAAAGCGCAGAGGCATAGCAGGATGTGGGCAGATTGCACCGTGTGAGTCTCTTCTGTGAGATTCCTTCTCCAGCCAAGGACAAACTGGGTTGTCAGGAGCTGGTCAGAGTGGGGCAATGGGCTGAACAGCTTTGCTAAGAACAAACAGGGTAACAAACCCACCTTAATGTCTACAGAGGAACACAACCTGACCTTATCTATATGCAAATGGTGGTGCCTTCTTCCTCCTCTTCGAGGGCAGGTGAGTCAGCTATAATGTGCCAGTTAACAGCAGCGCATCTGCGTTCCACCAGATGCTGTTCGGAACTTCTCTCTTCTTTCTTCAGTGACTTAGGCTGCATTTTTTTTTCAAATCCCTTCTGATTAGAAAGTAGCTCCATTTGGCTGCCACCTGCTACAGAACCACCAGAGCCGTGGGAAACTTCCAGACACCAGCTCCCACATCCTTTGTCAGCAGTGTTTGCCTCCTTGTTCTTTGTCATCAGGATGTATTGGCATGGAAACCAGCCTCTGGTGCTGAGGAATCCATCTGCTCCTGCTGCTCCCTCCTCACCTGAAGTCAGGCAGTCCTACTTACAGCGCTTTGGGTGCCTGTGAGTTGAAAGGACCAAAGTTAGAGTCTGGGAGAAAAAATGAAGTAAAATTGAACAGTGGGTGTTCTTCCATCAAGCAGCAAACTCAGGATGGTTCCCTGCAGAGGGAGACCTCAAGTATCCTAAAAGCTGTGTGCCACACTAGTTTTCTTTCCAAAAGTAGAGGTGAAATACAGCAGGAACTCGGCAGGATCTGCCCATACAAACTACTATATTCTCCAAGGTTTTGCAGAAACCATTCGATTCCTATTGGCACAGGCATACCAACCTACAGGAAAATCCACACCCTCCCTAAATCTGCATAGCTCCCTTGTCCGTCATCTCTTTCCCCAGTTTTTTGAAACTACTCCAACTCCTGCTGAGGACCAGTTGCCCTGGCCCAAATGCCACCAGCAGTGTAATCAGGCTGCTCCTATCTCAACCAGTCTGCAGTCCCACGAAGTTTGGATGAACTTCCAAATCTGAGGCATTCTGCTTCTCCACATCTGACATTAGTCTTACACACCAGCCCACATCTTTCAGAGGAAGAAAGTAAAGAGGAAGAGTAATTGTACTTTTACAGGAAAAAAATGCACATCATGTTTTTATGCAAACAGCCTTAAACTTTGTGTAGGTGCAAGAGATAAAATGGGGGAAGAAATCCATTTCAAAACCTTTCTGCTTCTATTCTTTTCTCCTTTATGTTTTCAGTGTGGCTTTAGTGGCTCTTTAAGGATGTACTACAAAGCTTTTAATAAAAGCCAGAATGAAAGGCAGAATCCTCTTTAAGATCCTGAACCAGTCTTGCAATACGTGTCTGGGCTTCCACATTACTAACACATTAACTTTTTAGAAGCAAGATATTGTAACACCCAGTAATCCCTTCAGCATCTGCTAAATTCCCTGTCAGGGAGGCTGTGTGTGGTTCTGTTTAGATGGGAAGCAGCAACATTAACAATGACCCCTTCCAGAGAACATTTAATAGGCGAGTAGATCACTCCAAGTACTTTCCATTTCTGCCTCGCATGCATTAAGCAGTCCTCTCCACCACTCCAGCAGCTTTCAGGGCATCACACTTGGGATCACGCAACCGCTGCACCCACTGAGCAAAACATGCAGGAGTTTGGTCCTAGTGCTGGGAGCGATGTGCTGGTTTTGGCACCGATCCCACCCAATCTAGGGTTACACTTCTACAGCAAGAGCCATTCCATCTCCACCGAACAGCAGCAATTTCCTCTGGTCACAACTACACAGTTTCTCTTCTCCAGGAATTCAATTTTCAGTGCTGCTGGCTTTCAAACTGTGAGTCCAGGTAAGCTTTAATCAGCATATTCTCCACTAATTTGCAGGTTTGAGATATATGATAGTTTCTACTTTGCTTCTGGGCCTCAATGTGGCATCTACAAATTATCTATTAAGAAAAGGTACCAAGCAGTGTCTAAATGAACTGTGTATTTTATTTTTTTTTCTTCAAAATACCCAACATTTCTGTCACAAGCAGCGGCTGTCCTGCAGCCGCCTTCAGTGGAGGTGCTGATTCATTTCCTGGGGAATGCCAAGGGCAAAACAACAGGTCACTGAAATATCACCTGGTTTGTCAGGAGCTACAGAAAGAAACTGGTTTTGAACTCAGATCCCCTGAGAAGGCAGCTCCATACCTGGCCTCCCCACTTCCCGTACAACCACAGGCAAATCAGTTCATCTCACCGAACTCCAGTTATCCAGCTGTGAAGTGAGGATAAGAAGAGCTTTGTTCATCAAGGCCCTTGTTTGACTTTCCTGTGCAGACTGCAAGCCCCGTGGGGCACAGACTCTTGCTCTTCCCATGTATGTAGAACAGCTTTTTTTTTTCCTCAAATAACCACCAAATGCACCCCATGAATCCACAAGCCTCAAAGACTTAAGAGTGATACCTGGAAATACACCAGAGTGAGCGCGTTGCTCTTCTGTGTTGCCCGCAGCCTTTGGATGCAGATTCAGCTTCTAAGCTACGCAGCGCTGTGAGCAACTGCCCCAGCAGTCAGAAACCTCAGGAGCCCCAAGCAGGCGGCAGCTAAATTTAGATCCTCTTCCATGCTTCAGCTGGGATTTTCACAGATTGATTTTCTTTCTCCCGTGCAGTCAGGGCTGCTCAGAGGGTTCCCTTGTTTCTCTAGTTAGTTATTACCCTCCCGCAGGGAGAAGGGGCCCTGTTTGCACTAGGAACACCAGACAAGCTGTTAGGAGCAAAACGGTGAATGTCGAGTCCCTTCATCAAAGCATCAAGGCTAGAAACACCCCTGCGTGACAGTGACTATGAGGAGCCACATGAAACCATCGCTTCTGCTGCCGCTGTTGAGGCAGCCTCCATGCAAGGCAAGGGGAAGGGCCCAGAAGAGCGGAAATCCTGACCCAGCAATGGGAGGACTCCTCAGGTGCTCGGGGGTGCTTTGCGCCAAGTCCAGCTGTCTCCCTTCCTCCAGGTCACACGAGCCATTGGTAACATACACACGTGTGCAACCCCATCTGCTCCTCGAGGTCTGCCTGCAGCATCCCTTTCTGCAGGACTCAAAACTATCAAACCGAAGACTTGTCCTTTGCCAGATCAAAAAAGCCTCAATGAAACCGAAACATCTTTGCCCCAGGGCCATTTGATGTTTGCTTTAACTGCATCACTCCATTAAGGATGATACGATTTAAGTCTGAATGTCTGGCTTGCATGAAGATTAATAGCAGTTGGCTCGCCATATTCCTCGGGTGTTAACCGCAGAGCTTTTTCCTGGTGATTTCTCATGGCTCCTAACAAGATGAAGGTCTCCAGTCTCAGCAAGCAGAAAACTAAGTTTGACTATCACCAGCAATTAAATGGCCAGGAAGGAGAAAAGATAACCCTGCATCACTGTTAAGCAGCCAGAAACCAATTAGATGTGTTGCTTTTCAGGATCACCATGTACATCACTTTACCTTGGTTTCAACCTGAGCTGTGGAACATTTCAAAAACAATTAAAACATCATAAGCAATCATGTGTGAATATTCCTGAATGCAGCCACTAAATAAGAAACAATGACAGATCAGCAAAGGAAGAAATCATAGTTTAATCTAACCTTTAATGGATGTTTATTAAGTAAATGAATACCCCAGTTTGGAACTAGCTACTTGTTACAGACTGGAAATGTCACCCTTTTTTCCATATTGAATCCAAGGCTCCATGGAGATAGTGTTCAATGGGTTTCTGGGAGACAGCCTTACCGACCGAGACACCTGATCGTGCTACACCATCCTACCTCGACTAACTGATCGGGACGGAAGGCCACTGGCATATACTGGGAAGCAGGGCAGCAAACCAAGGAGTCATTGTAAAGATGTGATTAATAACGGGGCACAGAAGTGAAAAAGCTTCGTCCAGCCCCACAATTGCTGCAGAACAGCCAGAAGCATTTTAGAAAGCACTCTCTGGAGGAAGAAGAGTGGCTGTCTCTGAGAGAAGACCAAGGGAGCCAAGGTCTCATAGGTTGCTGGTGATATGTTCAGGTTGCTCAGGCTGAGAAGGCAGAGTAGGGTGGGAACTTGTGGGTGCAAGCTGGGCACATTCACTGCAAGAAACAGGGAAAAATGGTATCTGAGAGGTTACCATCAGCATGAGGTAGTTTTGCTATTCCCTGCAGCCTTTAAATCAAGGCTGGACCTCTCCATAGAAGAGATGCAGCTGCCAGGGTGATATTTTACACTGTTGCAGGAGGCTTGACCAGCTCAGTGGCCCCCAGCTCTCCTGCCACTGGAGCACTGACAGCCGGGCACAGCACCAGGGCAGCCTCCCCTGCCCCCCAAACTCCCGGCTGGAAGAGCTGCAAGCCCATGTCAAACACCTCTGAGCACACTCTTACAGTCCTCAAGACAACCAGGGTGGCCTTCTTCTAAGCCCAAAGTGCTACTCAGTGATGGAGTTGATTAGCTTTGATTTATCTGCAACAAAGCCATAAGGAGAGGAGCACAGCAACAAGTCCAGCAGCTCCGGATCCTGCTCTCTAATTGTGGCCACGAGCACAGGCCTGGGAGAGGATATGGGGTAGTGCTTAACTTTGTATTAGAGTGGGTAAGGGCTGAGTAGGAAAGGGCGTAATCTTACACCCAGACACCGCAGTGAGAGGGGAGGAATTTAACTGAAGAGAAAGGGCAGCGTTCACCCACCTTTCACCCTCCTCTCATATGCTCTGTCTTGCCAGACAACTAATTCTGTTCTCTCAGGGGTAAGTCAACATCTTGCTCAGCTATTTTTTCTCCTCCTCAGCTGCCAGGGTGGATGCCTGGATTTGCAGCTCCTTCCTCTGGCAGTCTGAAACTCACTCAATTACTGAACCCTTAGGTCCTGGACTTCGCTGCTTTCTTCTTCAGTGGGAAGCCCATCGCTCCTCCCTCAGGGCCTCTGACCTGACACACATTTCTTCTTACTGAAGCTCACTTCATTAACCGAGTGGTACCTAACTCTCACTTTATTGCTTCCGTCTTTGCTTCCCTGGGTTTAAGGCTTTCTAGCACAAGGGTTTTATCAAAGCAGATACAGTCTGCAGCTGATGTTACTGCTGCAACCAAACGCTCTACTAATTGCCCAGCCATCTGGAATTAAGCTTTTGGTCTCAGACCTGTCCAACAGTGTCTCTGCACGAGGCAAAGTCAGCTCCTTTGTGTCATTGTCTTGACATTGGCCTGCGGTCTGAGATGGGGGGGCTCAGTCCTGTCCTCTGTTGATGGAAGAAAGGTAGAAGGGAGACACATCTCACTTGCATGAGGAACCACCCAGCACACCAGGCCAAACATCGTCATTGTTTTCATTAGAAGATTAATTTGTGCTTGGAAAGAAAAGATTAAAGCGAGTTGTCTTTAGTGCACAGACAGAGGAGGAAGAAAATTACATTCACTGTGTCTTCAGCAACGGATTCATCCTGCCCACATCCCAGTGCTGTACCACTAACTCATGGTACTTGGACACGAACAGGACACCCTGGGATAACAAATGCCCCAGATGGCCTGCACCTGCAACATAGCTCATGTCCCAACTCAATGGATTGTTTTCACCTCAGATTTGTCTTCCTAAAGGAAAATGGTTAAAATATAATATTCTGGGGCATTTTTTCATTGAAAGAAAAAACAGGTGATTTATAATCGAGGGAAAAGTCCAGAGAGGCTCTAGTTTCTTTTTAGGGTTGTACATCCAGGGCCCTGATCAAGCACTGGTGTTGGTTAAGGCATTGTGGCTGATCTAGCTTCCATTCGTCCTGCACTGACCCAGAGGCACTTTTAGGCCTCTCCAGCGTGAGGGAGTGTGGGGGTTTAGTAAAGCCCCGGCGGGGCTCCGCGGTAGCTGCTGTGTGGCCGCCGCTGCTCCCCGCCCGCTCCCCTCTGCTGTGGGTTGCGGACAGAGAAAGAAAAAAAAAGAAAGGTTTTAAAGTGCCTTTTTGAGTTGAGATAAGGAAGATTTAATATTTAAAAAAAACCACGTAATAAGCAGTTGCAGTTAACAAAACAACGGTAACAGTGAGAAAGGAGCAATACAAAAAAAATAATACCGGACAACAGCAACAGGACCCCAGCCCAGCAAAGCAGCCGAACTCAAACTGCCCCCCCACTGGAACTGGCCCCAGGACATGACATCAGCATGGTATAGAATAACCTGGCTCCACCAAAATTAACCCTGTCCTGGCCGAACCAGGACAGGGAGTCACTTTGGGGTTCATGTATGCTTCCTTTATCCCATCAAGCAAGTGGGCTGTGTACCTAGTTAGCAAAATCCCTGTCCCCATCACCCACTTTGGAAAGTAGAAATGCAGATGTGGAGGAACAGAAGGAGCTTCCTGGAGCTTAGCTCTAGCTCTCACAGAGGACTACCCACATCTCTTTTCCCTTTGTTTCCCCTATCTTGTCCATACAGAGTCCCAGCAGCCACATGCTACCTACAAGGATGCTCTGAACCGTAAGTTGACCTCACCCGCCATTACAAAGGTTGTTAAGCCTCTGCTTCCTTTCCTAGTGGGAAAAATAGGTGATCTGTGCTTTTATTCTAAGATAGAGAGGTTTCTTCTGGTAGGTGTCTCTGATGAGATCCAAGAGACACTCCCACCACTCAGCCCAGAAGGTGGAGAAGTTTGCATCAATGTTTTGGTCATGGGGGATTTCATTGTAAATCCCATCTTATGACATGAGCTACTAGAAGTTTCACCCCAAAGCCACCACTGCATGTGCTACTGTGACCCTCAGCCTTAATGTGCACATTAACATACCCTGCATGCCTTTGTTAAAGGCTACTGAGAAGTAAAGGACATCTAAAACTGCTGTACAGCAAGAAACAGACATTTGCTGGTACGTGACTTGCAATGCATTCTAATCATCACATAATTACAGCTACAATCCTCTCACCCTGCCAGAAAGAAGAGGGAAAATTGTTTAAGAGAATTGTCTCCGTGATGATCCTTGCAGCTACCATGAGATGACACCACAACACAGCTCCTGACGCCAGCAGAGGAACGTGAGGGTGCTCAGGAATAGCTGTTTGTGTTCACTAACAACCAAGGAATCACCAAGCACAAGCACGGGACAGCCATCCACGGACAAGACCCTCTCCAGCGGCATGCTGCTGTCAGGGGATCACCCTCTGCCCTGAGGCCTCAACCTCCATACGTCTTTGGAAATCTTACAGAAATTCAGGGCTTTGTATGAGCTTCTTGGAAATCGATTTATTGCCAGTTGTTTTTCTTGGGTCTCGTGTTTTCCTTCTTGCTGTAGTCTAAGTGTTGCAGAGAGGAGCCTCACTGGAGAAGGATGCTTTGTCCTTTTCCCAGTGACTGCAGCAAGCAAAGGAAAAGCAAAGGCCAAACAAACCTGCTGGGCAGCCTCAACCCAAGGCCACTTTGGGATGTTCAAGGGTCAGAAGATGTTTTCCACGAAGGGAGTAAGGTCAGTTTAGGGATAGGCAGGATCAAATGCTAAGGAGACATATTAGAGCATCTTTAGCTGGAATTTCCTACGTGATGAAGGGCTCCATGCCCAGGAACATCACTTCACTACAGCTCAGCCCAAAGCGGATGAAGACACCAATAACCAAGGTCAGGTCATCATCTGGCAGATCAACTGGAAACAACAGTTGGTGCCTTCAGATGGCACCAAACACAGCCACAAGCAGGTGTTTGTTACAGTCCCTCTGCTAGACGGCTTCAGAGCAGGATTTAGCAGTATTACATCTTTCTCAGTGCTAAAGGTCACGAGTTCCATCCTCAGCACCTTGGTTATCACACCTGGAGAGAGGACAGAGATGATGGTAGGAGAAGGGTTGTGAAAAAGGCAGCACTGGCCAGATGATGGGATGGTTTTATGTGACATTTCTACTGCCACAGCACGCTGTGAATCTGCAAGGCTTCTACCGCTTACTTAGTGGCTGCACGTGGCTGGTTATTAACACTGCTGCCCGATGGGCTTCTCAGAGGATTTGCTTATCTCCTGCAGTCGATGCTGTGTGAAAGGCTGACAGCTTTTAGGATTCCTGCTGGAGATTTCTAGGACGAAGACGAAAAGTAGAATCAGGCTAAGCTGTTTCCCCGTCCCTACAGCAGCTTCAGTCCCCTGCCATCAGCAGCAAGAGGCTGTGGATTGACAGACAGCAACCCCCCAGTCTCCGTGGTGCCTCACAGGACAATTTTCCCAGAGGACTCATCACACCTATGACCAAAGCCTGCCTCATCTTCATCGGCTGGAGCTAATATGCTTTTGGCTGAGAAGCACTGGAGGACAATGCTTCTGCATGGAAGAAGTCAACCTTGAGGAAATGTAGCAGAGCTTGTCTCCTGCCTGACCCTTGGGTACTCTCAGCAGAACTCCTGCTGGGTGGTGTTGCTGGGCTGCCATCGTGCCAGGCAACCACGGGTAGGAGTTGGACCCCTCCTCGGGCTGTTCAAACACAGCAAACACACCACCCTCCAAGCTGCTGGCTGCCAAACTCAGACTTAGAACTCCAAGTGGGAGACTAGACTTTTGTCACCTTTTCCTGGGTTTAGTTGGGATTGATGCTACAGATCACTCCCACTCCACCTCACACGGAGATGATGCTTCAATACACCCAGCACAGAGGCTTTGCCAGCCAAAAGGCATGAGGACTTCATCCCTACCAGTTCCATCCCTCTCCCATATGCCTCAGAATCACTGATTTGCACAAGCAAAGAGAACTTGGCAAACCCTTGGGCCACAGGCGGCTGTAAGGTCCTCTGGAACTTTCCAGTTGCTGGGGCAGGGAGGTTCCCTCATAAATGTCTTGAAAAAAATTGTGTAAATGAGGGAAAGCACACTCAGCATTCACAAACTCCAGTATTTCTGTTATTGGTTCCTATTTCATCTATTATTCACAGGAAAAGATCTATCTGGGAAAAAAAAAGAGAAGCCCTCTCTTCTGAACTCTTTCCAGCACTGACTCAGCAGCTTCATTTTTATGCTGGCTACTTTTTTGCTTCTCTTTATTGCTAATTTTTTTAATTTTCCACTTAAAATCCTTATTTGCATGATAGGTCTGCCCAGCCTTAAGCAGATTTTTCTTGTCTTTGACTTTTATCTCATTCTCCCTTCACTCTTTTTTTT
Organism: Eurystomus gularis; assembly: GCA_013400335.1. Classification (NCBI taxonomy): domain Eukaryota; kingdom Metazoa; phylum Chordata; class Aves; order Coraciiformes; family Coraciidae; genus Eurystomus; species Eurystomus gularis. The sequence continues at coordinate 48,949 of VZZY01001804.1, forward strand.
TTTTTTTTAATTAAAGAACAGCTTCAAATTAGTTCACTGAAGCATTCCTTTCCCCATCTTCCTCTCCCCCCAGAGAGCTCCTCCCACTCTAATCCTGCCGGCTCCTTCTGCAATCTCAGCAGATTGCCATCACAAGAACAAGGCCTTCAGCATGGAAAAGGTCACCCAGATGTCAATTGCTGACTGACTTCCAAGCAGATCCTGGAGGACACTGGTGTCTCACACTGGTCACTCCAAGAGAAGTGCTGCTTTGGCACTAAACCTGCCCCAGGGCTTGGCCCAGAGGGAGCAATGGTTGTAGCATGTTTGAGTAAATCCCTTCAAGGTGCAACAAAATGAGCACTTCACGCTTTTAAGGCATTTTCTCTTCTGCAGGATTAGACAGGATCAGACCCTCTACACTTTGCAGAGGAACAATTTTAACAGAACGATAGAATCATAGCATGATTTGGG